>JABTXL010012544.1:203982-263714 GCA_025134845.1 Neodon shergylaensis
GAAGAAGAAGAAGAAGAAGAAGAAGAAGAAGAAGAAGAAGAAGAAGAGAAAGAAAGAAAGAAAGAAAGAAAGAAAGAAAGAAAGAAAGAAAGAAAGAAAGAAAAGAAGCAACATCTTGCCTTGGAAGCTGTCATGTGGTCTGTTGAGACACAGTTTACTCTTTAGTTTGTTCATCTTTACTTGCAAGTGTTCATTACCAAGAGTCATTGGTCTGGCTCAAGGCTTCTGGTTTCTGCTACACCACTGACAATGTGTTCTCACTGGAGCTTCCCTTGGATATCTGGCTGTTTTGAATGTGTAGGTTCACACACTTCAATAGTTCATAGATTCGGTGAATGTTAGGGTGGGCCAACTCATAGCCCTGGCTCTGGACCTAGGTGGTAGGTAACTGGGTTGGTTAGTTTGCTAGCTTTCCCTCATCATCACTACCTTGGCCAGCTTTCCAACACGGCTTTGACTGAGCTCACCCCGTGCAGCCTACAGCAAGGAGCAGGGCCAATAGTCTTGATCTTAGGTCCTCAGTTCTGTGTCCCCCCCTCACTCATATACCAGAGCCAGCTCTACTGTTTGGTTCAGGCAAGATGCAGGTCTCTCTCTCCAGACTGCTGTAGGGGGCATATGAGGGGAGTGAGTTCAGCTCTCCTGTTCACATGCCCTCAGGAATGACTCACCTACATGGACAATGGGATCAGCTCTACTGTGCTGCCCACATGGGGTGCAGGGCCCACTCAGGGAGAATTCTGACACGCTCTATAATCTTGCAAGGTGAGTAGAATGATAGTGTCTTGAATTCCTGATTCATACAGTTAAAGTTGAGGACCTTTTGATAGGCCCTTTAAAGGCTAGAGAAGGGTATAATTTAGATGTGCATAAAACTAATAGACATGATTTACCTTGCTCAATACTATTGATATCCACTCAGGAACAGGCACCAATCAGTGCCCATTATGATATATTCTGGAGTCAGGTAGTATCTGAAAGAAGATGTGGATTTATGGTTGAGTCTGGGAGGAATGATGGACAGCTCTGGAGATAAATAATAATGGTGGTGATTGCACAATGATATGACCTACCTGATACCACTGAGCAACAATATAAGAATGGTTAAAATATCTTATTCTATGCATGCTTGATTACCAATAAAAATTCAAAATAACAACAAAGCCCTTTTTCTGTATGCACATAAGCTGGGAATAGATAGCAATCTCTCATATCTCAGTTTGCTTTTGCAATACAAAATGAAGACTTTGGAATTTAGAAAACATATTCCTCCTAGAAAATTTAGCTCCCAAGGCTGTCATCTAACTGTGAAGTCAGGAATAATTTTGCTTGGGGCTGAAAGTTGAATAATGACTTATTTGTTCTAGAAAATAGCCAACAGCACCCCAGAGTCACAAATATTACTCATTTAATGGATGAAGAATCATAGGAAGTGGATTTATGATGAATGAAAGTACACTGTTTTAATATTTTTAAAAGTATTATTACTTTTTCAATGCTATTAAAAATGGGATATCTTAAAATAGACTCTTATTCACATATCCACTGATAAATAGCCCAAATAAAGCAGACTTCTTGAGGCCCTGATATTTAACTTTATGGATAACACAGCATATAAATTTTATGACTAAGAGATGCAAAATTAATTCCTTCCCTGCTAATCTTAGCTTTATTGTGCTGAAAGTATGACACAAATTTACTCAGATCCAGTCTTTGAAAACTTAAGGAACATCATTTTTATTTTTATGAAGCCTAGCTTCACTCACAAAGATGGCTCTAATTTAAAGAGGGGGTTTAACCAACCAACAATTGTTTTTACACGTTCACACTCTTCTCCCCAATATGCTTATTTGCATTGATACCCTTGTGTGTTCAGTTAGTTTGTTTCAGAAATGGGTAAATTTTAATCAGTTTTGCAGTGGGAGCTCAACTGTTTAACTAAGGCAGCCTTGCTGATCTTGGGTGCTTCATAGTTGCTCTGTGCATGGAGACAGGTAATCCAGAGAGAGCCTGTTCTTGGGTAAATGTCTGCAGGCAAGAGAGATACCTGTAGGTTAAACGAGGGACTCATATTTATCCAGAACTTCTTTTCTGCCAAATACACTTAGAGAAGGCAGGGGTGTGATCCTATCTTTAGAGGTCAAGGTCGTGTTGACCTGAAAATAGGGAATAGCCATGGAATAGGAAGAGACGGATATTACTAGGTAAGAATTTATTGTGAGGCATTTGACATAGTTATCTAAGTAAAGCTACTTACAACTGTCTCCAAACCATTTTCATTTTCAACTGAGGCTCTTGGGAATTAAGAGATTTTTCCAGTACCACCATGGCAGTAAAGTGACAGAGTCTGAATATGAACCCACATCCATTTGGGTCTAAATCTAAGGCCTTCTGCATAGATAGCATCAAAATGAGGGTAAAATTTCATCTACTTTCTCTCACCTTGATTCTTTTCATATTTTTTCTATCCTTCCTGGAAATATCAGGAAATTAATTAAGATGGGATATCAAAATAATTTACTGACAAAAATTGTACAGAATATGTAAGAATAAAAACATAAGACCCCTAGCAAAGCTCCAGGTGCCTGCTCCTAATGAAAAGTTGTTGAATTGTGGAGGCTTTAACATAACTGCAAAGATTGCTTTTTATCTGGATTATCATGATCCATCTGACAGATTTTGATAATTGTCAAGGTATCTTGCCTACTTATCGAAATCACAATTATATGCTGGGCCATCGCCCAGAATACATGTGCTTTTTCATGTCCTTAGCAATGAAGAAACTATAGACATCTTTTAAATGTATGCACGGATGATTTCCTCTATACTACAAAGTTATTTTCAAGATTAATAGTTTAAAACAATTTTTCAGCCCATTAACTGAAAACAGCAATGAGCAAATTGTTAATTCATAAATGATACATTTGATGTATCATTGATTAGAGCAGAAAAATGTCATACACCTTTGGAAATGAGATTTGATCCTTTTCTTTTCCTCTTCTGTCAGGGATGTAAAGTTAAGATCTAAATGCCTTTCCTCATTGTTTTATATTCAACTTAGAAATGATGTATTAAGGTGATTCGTGCCTCTGGATGACAGAGGCAAAAGTAGGCAGAGAAGGAAAACAAGCTGAGTATTGTGAGAAGAGCTTCCATCAGCCTTACTAACGACAAACCCTTTATATTTTAAGCAGCTTTGACAGACATACCCCAATTCCCTTCATTAAAAAAGAAAAACAGAAAAAATAAGACAACTTTGCTTTGCCATTGAGAAAGACTTTGTCAGACTTCCTAACTGCACTCGAAGTTTGGGTGTTTTCCTCTCAGCTCATTAGCCTAGCAGATTTGTCTTGTGTGAACATCTATGACTGAAGTAACATCTGGAAAAGGAGAATTAAACCACAGGTTTATAACCTTACTTTGCATCTTTTCTAGATCGTAACTTAGCTGTATTTACACCTGTCTCCAACAAATAAACACTCCAGCAGCCCCAATGGCAGTAAACCAGATGGAATCAATGAATTACGTTCTCAAAGGACTCTGTCAAGAGGGGGAAGCAGACGAAAGGATTGAATCTTTCACAGGGATTATCTTACTTTAATATATAGCTGTCATAGTTGGTGGTTGGATTCCGCTGAGTCCTTATTTGCCTTTGCTAGAGTATTGCTCATAGCAAGGAGAGAGAGGAGGGAGGGTAGAAGAAGAGGGAGGGGGAAGGGGAGGGAAGAAAGACATGTGACAAGACAACATAATGGAATGACAGAAATCCACTTATGCTGGATGCTTCTTTTGCTAGATAAATTTCCAGTCCCCATGACTTCATTCTTTTGATCTATTCACTAAAAACGTCCAGATAAAATAGCACATTTCTTGTAAGTATGGCCATTTAACGTCTCTGCATGGTTTCAAACATGCCTACAGGAGAATTATTGAGACACGCAGCAATGCTTTCCTTAGGATCAGCATTGGGAAGCTAGCCCAAACCTTACCAATAAGAACAGATGTCCTTCCTGCTTCCTGTAGAGGACATGCTAGATACTCTTCAATTTCCCACTAACTTCACACTTGCACCCCAATAGATGCTTTTCTAGTGGCGAATCTCAGTGGAAATAAGGAATGTGTCTTTAGTTAACATTCTTCTTTTCATATAGAAATTCTGTAGATTGTTGTGTATCTGTGTGCAAATCATTGGGAACTGTTCTTCACCAACAATACAAATGTAATGCAAGGTTTGTTTATTTTTAATCATAATTGAGGATCAAGGCATCAGTCACTGCATCTAGATATTTTATCTCAAAGATTACTTTCATTATAGCCACACTTAACACAATTCATCACAACAAGGGACAGGATATTTGAAAACTAATATTGAACTATTTTCCCTTTTATATTTAAATCAGTAGTTCTTAGCTTGTGGGTTGTGACCCTTGGAGATTAAACAATCCTTCCACAGGGGTCATATATCAGATACTGTGCATATCAGGTATTTACATTATTATTTACAACAGTAGCAAAAGTGCAGTTATGAAGGAGCAACAAAAATAATTTTATGATTGGGGATTAGCACAACAAGAGAAACTGTATTAAAAGGTTGAATCATTGGGAAGGTTGAAAATCACTATCTAAATGGTCTTATTACAGGTTAAGAGCTTAGGATTAGTTGTAAAATTTAAAAAAAATTGTGTAACTCAATTGAATCCTTTATTGAGAAAGAGGAAGGAGATGCAAGAGGAGGAGCGAAAGCAAAATGAGCACAAGGGACCAAGAAACATATTAACATAATTGGGATACGAGGACATTTTGTTTTATTGCAGCTGCTGAATTGAGGTATTTAAGATCACACTAGGAGCTTAGCTGGGTTTAACCCAGACTTCAGCATGAAACTCAGAGTGCACAGGCCCTGGTGGGCCACACCTTAGTGCTGAGACTGACAGGGGAAAATGCTTGCCGGTAATCTGAGTGCCAGTAGAGGAAAGAATCAAGTATGGTTTCATCAGTTTCTTCGGAAAAGTTGTGAAGAAGAATTTGAGGGAAGTTTGTAGCAAGTCCAAACAGGTTCCCTGGTTCTTTCTCTGGCATCGTTCTAGAGAATAGTGGAAGTTTGAGCATATATTAATGTACCCATCGAACACTTCATGCTTAAAACAGCCCTGATCAGGCAGTGATAACAGGCAGTCTTGTTCAATCTCCTTCACTGCAGATGATTAGAAAGACACTACTGAACGTAACGTTACAATTCAATGGACGTGTAGAAGGATCTTATACTACTCACATGTGCACACAGATAGATACACCTGAAAGTTCCCAATATGAACAAATACGAACATTCAAGTCAAAGGAATTTTAGTCTTATAAATGATTGGTTGCTTTTAAAAAAGAGAAACCACACGCAAATAAACCTCAAGTTAGAATCTCAGCTGAGGTCTCGAAACTGCACGGTTGCCATTTTAAACAGCCACAACAACCACAGACCTCAATAGAGAATGGCAATCTAAGATGATATTATAGTAAGATGCGTTAAGATGAAATTAGAACTGGACAAGATCACCATGGTCAAATTCTCCAGGTCCAATGTTGTTCCCATGAATTATAGATACTTTTACTGGTAAAATTTTCCTGGAGTTCGCTGAGCTACCACACTAGATCTGATCTTCCATTGAGAAAGAAAAAAGAAATCTATGCAAGCAAGGCAGAGAATGATTTAAAAAGGACATGAGAGCAGAGACAGGGAATCATTTTTTCCTTCCAACAACCAGAGGATTTGTGGATATTTAACATGAACTACTGGAATGTGCCCTAGCTAATGTCCCTGGTAGAATTATTCTCTGCAGGCGTGCCTCATTAGCTTTGGCAGCATTCTGCTCTATAAGATCAGGAGAGGCTGGTGTGTGAGAAGAGATGATATGGAGGGATGCTTAAAAACTTCTGCCTTGGAGACCAGCGCAATGGACAAATGTGCAAGGACCAGAGTTTGAAAACACAGCATCTACATAAATGCCAAGTGGGCATCTGCGTACCCCTGTAATTCTACCACTCAGGAGGTAAAAAGAGGAGAGTCCAACAGAGATTTAGATAGACAGATCAAGTGAGAGACCCTGCCTCAATGTGCATGGTGGAGAGGGATGAAGGAAGACATATAACATTGATCTCGGGCCTCTGTGTGAGCATACATACAGGTGTTCCCCCAGACAGCAAACTTTAATAAACACACGCATGCAGAACATGCACATATACATATAAATAAAAGAAAATGTTTTAGGGTACCTATGCTTTCCAGGATGGTAGTCCCATGACTGGTGAGGAGTCACTGATTTTTGCTGAAAAGCAGGAAAATGGAAACAGCTATTTGGATTCTGTAATTAAGTCAAAGCTGCAAGAGACATTCATTTTCTTTTCCATTTTCTGTTCCATGTGATTGGCTCATTCTGAAATAGATCTGAATCATGATATTGTTTAACCAGTGGCTTTTCAATTCATATATTTTGTGTAAAAGCTGTTACACACAAGCAGCATTACTATTACAGCCGTCTCATCTTACATAAGCTTGTTAGAAAATATCACAACTTAAAAACTAATTTTTGGGGAGATAACAAAGTTCTTTATTTAAAGGATGGTACAAATAAAAAAAAAACTTAAGCGGATGTTTTGGAGCAACTTAAAGAAAAGGCAAAGGCAGCCCCAACCTGCCTTGGTGTCCAGTGATGTCACTCGTGGCTTGGGAAAGTCATAGCTTTCATTGTCACTGTCCCAGGGTGTGCTTGTCAAAGATATATTCTTTCATGCCAGGTTTGAGGGGTCACATCTTTCTCCTGTTGATTACATGGTCACCCAGTTTTTCGATGGGTTTCACCTGCTCAATGAAGTCACTTAAGCGGGGGTTGTTTTATTCAGTAGTCGGTTCGTGCAGTTTCAAAAGTAACTGATTCGCATTCTTTTCCAAGTGCAGTGCACACGCCGTTGCATTCAGCCCGCTCTCTCAGTCATCACGGTCTGGTTTCTCGATAATACTGCAGGAAGATTTGGCTACTTCCTCAGTGTTGCTGTAAGGTCAGCTTCTCAGCATGTTCCCTCTCCTCAAGAGAATGGCGGAGAGAGTATTTTAAAAGGTTTTTTTAAAAAGCCATACCCATCCTGGTCGACGTATCAATGCGGACAGATACACACAGGAAGGATTCAGCTCCAGGTTGATCTGGCATTTGTTGGCAGTCCTAGGGGCAGCCCTGGCACACGTGCAGGGTCTGTGTTCACTGCCCAAGGGGTGGGGCGAGAGGCTGAGGCGACTCAGGAGCTGGGGCTAGGAGTGTGTTGGGTGTGTGAGGTGAAGTGGCTGAGGGCTTTTGTTTGGAGCAGCTGACTGGGGTTGGCTGGTCTGAGCACCTAGTTCTGTTAAGAACTATTGAAGCAGGAAGTCACAGAGACTGTGGGCTGAGAACCTCTGGCCTTAAAAATATTTTAGACTGGCACATAATATTGGTACATGTTTATGAATTACAATGTGATGTTTTGATTCGTATATATAGCGTCTCTTAATTCTGAAACATAATACATAACAAAATTTTTATACTATTTGGGACAAGGATATAAACTGAGTCCTTACAAGTAGCCAAAAATATACACAAAACCCACTAATTGTTGGTCGTTTGTGTAAAGAATATGACAGAAAACTAAAAGTATAAAGTATCTTTCAAATGAATGTGAATTTTTATGTCATTAATAAGACAGTATCATTCTGTGATAATCAAATGTTTTGTACTCAGTGTACATTCAAGTGATAACTCTTCTACTGTAGGTGGATGCTTGAAGATCAGTTTTCTCATTAAGGGGACTTTCACATGCTGGGCGTTGCAAACCACTAGGGAAGGGTAGGATATAAAGAACCCAGCATGCTTACCGCCATCCCCACCTCCCACATTCACAACAGCTGCTAATGTTTTTCTGGTGAGCAGAGACTTTATCTTACCATCCTTAGGAGGCCTTCATCAGTTCATTAGTAATGGCATAAACCCTTACATTTTCATCTCAGTTAAGGGTTTCATTCTCTCTTAACAAGCATATGAGATCCAAAGACTCTGAAGCAAAATTTATACAAGTTTGATGCATCTTTTGTTGAAACTTCAAAAACTACTTGGCAGACATTATATTATAAGAAAATGAGTCTTAGATATTTTTACTTTTCAATTTAACTTGAAAGTATGTGCTTGTCACACCACCCAGATAATTAAATGACATTTAATTTACTTTTTTCAACAATTTTTGTAGGTCAGTAGATTGACCTGAATTGGGAAGAAACAAAACAAATATTGAATATCTTTTTTGTCAGGAATTTACTTCTAAAAATTTTCAGCATTTTTTCCCTCTCAGAACAACTATTCCAGGGAGCAATAAGGCCTTTGATAAAATCCAACAACATTTCATGATAAAAGGCCTGGAGAAATAAGGGATATAATTATATATACTTTAAAGTAATAAAGGTGATTTACAGCAAGCCAATAGCGAGCATCAACTTAAATGAAGAAGCACTCAGAGCAATTCCACTAAAATCAGAAACAAGGCAAGGCTGTCTACTCTCTCCATACCTAGTCAAGATAGTACTTGAAGCCTAAGGTACAGCAATAAGATAACTAAAGGAGATTAAGGGAAAGCAAATAGGAAGGGAGGAAATCAGAGTATCTTTATTTACAGGTGCTATAATAGTAAAAATAAGTGACCCTAAACACTCCACCAGGAAACTCATATAGCAGATAAAACTTTCAGCAAAGTAGCAGGTTACTAAATTAACACATAAAAGTCAGTAGCCTTCCTACATGCAAATAACAAATGGACTGGAATGGAAACAACACCTTTCTCACTGTAACCTCAAACAATATAAAATATCTTGGGATAACTCTAACTGAGCAAGTTAAAGACTTGTATGATAAATCCTTTAAAACACTGAAGAAAGAAATTAAAGGGGATATCAAAAGCTGGAAAGACAGCTGTGGTTGTGGGTTAATATAGTAAAACTGGCCATCCTATCAAAAGCAATCTATACATTCAATGAATTCTCCGTCAAAATTCCAACACAATTCTTCACAGAATTTGAAAGGACCATGCTTAGCTTCATATGGAAACACACAAAACTGGGGATGGCTGAAACACTCTAGTGAAAAAAAAAAAACAGCAGGAGTTCCTTTATCATCGTACTGATCTCAAATTGTATTACAGAGCTATAGTAATAAAAACAGCATGGCTTTTTGCCACAAAACAGACACATTGATGAATAGGATCAAGATGAATGGGCACAGAGATTGAGGCAGCATGCACAGGGCATGCATGTGTTCTCTCTGCACCAGATGGGTTCTCAGGGCTGAAAGAAAAAGTAGACACATGTCTCCATATCTAACCCAGAAGCTGTCTGTAATTGATAACCACTTGCAAATGAAAAATGAGTTTTCTTCAAGCAAGTCTCTCAAGAGTGGGAAACAGGCCACTATTAATGGTAGGCTGCATGTCCCATAGTTGATGGCCAACAGAAAACGAATTCACTGGCATCTTTGGAGGCTTCTTGTCATAGATATTTTTCTAACCTTACAGGAATTTTTTTTATATATATTATAGCTTCTGGTTTTAAGTTTTGTCTAATTCATGTGTGTAAAAACATGTGTGTCTCTTCATCTATATGTGTTTCTTGTGCTTTTTCTTTGACTCTTTTTCTTGTTTGTTTGTTTTCTCCTAGTGTGACTCATTTGTTTCTGCTTTGGTGTGTTTTATTTTATTATTATTCCTTAGATGCCTGCTTTTTTTTTCCCAAGGAGAGACAGAAAGGGTGTGGATCTGGAAGTAAAGGAAGTGGGAAGGAGCTAAGAGGTGGGGAGAGAAACCTTAATCAGAATATTGCATTAAAAATCTATTTTTAATGAAAGAAAAGTTCCATTTTTATTGTTGAAGAAATTGAGATCTTAAAGGATTAAATTACTCATTCAAATCCCACAGCCCTTTTGTAGCAGAGCCAACATTCAATTCATTTTGTATATGCCTGTGGGGATCAGAGTTGCTTTTACAAAACCCGGAAGGTTCCATTTGTCTGAGGGCTTGTGTACAACATGTTTTCCAATTTGAGCTAGCAGAGTCTGAATGAGGACATGCATAAATTAGTACATCTGGCTTCATATCTTAGCCATGGCTTTGTTCCTGTGATAGATCTGGAGTGGAGAACTCACCTTCCCAACTCTGAGAGAAATAACGATGCCAGGCACAAAAAGTATTGCTTAGCAAACGGTACCTTTCTTTGCAGAGATTTCTGGCTATTTTTGCTTTATGCATTTCTACTTAAATGTCAGAATTACCTCACTAATGCAAATTAAACTACACTCTGGAAGGCATGGGATGTTTAACAGGTATGCCAAAACTTCTGACACGTGGATTCCTAGGTTTCTGTTATTGTTGATTTCTTTCAATAATGTTCTGCATTTTTTTCTGTACTTACTTTGGTAGTTGTCACAGCCATGCCTAAAAATTTATTGGTTTTTAGTGCTTTTTAGAATGTCACTTTCAATTTTTGTTTAGCTGTTGTAAAGGTTGATGTCATATTCTATGTATATATCAATTACAATGTGATGTTTAAATTCATATACATGACTTCTCTTAATTCTGAAAAATATTACATAAAAGAACTTTGAGAAAATCCTGGGTAAGGATATAAACTGTGTTCTTACAAGTATCAAAACATGAGCTTGCATCTATACCTTCACATATTGCTTCCAGATTGTGAATCATTTTGGATTTTTGATATATAAAATCAATAATTTGTTATGGTATGCTTACTTATTTCATACCCTTGTAAGTTATTTTTTCCAGCTCATGCCATTAGTTAGGACCTCTGCAGATGTTTTAAAAGTTATTGTGCATAGCTATCTTACATTTATTATTTACATGTACTTACGGAGTTGATGTGACTTATGAGTACAATGTTGAATGATTAATCATTAATCAAGTGAGTTAATAAATTCATCCGTTCAAACATTTTCATAGTGAGAATATTTGTAATTTATCCTTTGGGGACTGTGAAATTTGTTGCACACTTATTGACTGTATTCATCATACTCTTCAATAGAATAGACCCCACCAATCAGAAAACTTACTCTTCTGATCTGGTGATCCTTGCCCATCTCCTGCCACATCTGACCCCAGCTCCTGGAACCGTCAATCAACTCTACTATGATAACTTTGGTTGTTTCAAATTTCCTGTGTAAATGAGAACATGTGTTATTAATCTTCCTGTGATTGGTTCATTTTATTCAGTGCAATGCTGCTATCCAGTCCCACCTATGCTGTCATAGTTTTTCCCATTAAAGGCTGAATGGCATTTAGTTGTGTATATATATACTACATTTCACTTATTGATTCATTCACTGGTCAACATTTAAGTGAGTCTATGTCTTGGCTATTGTGATTAGCCCTGCACTGAACATGACAGAGAAAGCATCTCTTCGACTGGTTTCAAATCTAGATTACCCAGAAGTGGAACTTGTTGGTAATTCTATTTTTATCTTAAAACAAAACAAAATAAAGCAAAAAAACCCTCCATATAGTCCCTCTCCCAGGGGAATGGAGTCTCATGTAGTTCAGAATAGTCTTAATCTGACTACTTAGCAGAGAGTGACCTTGAACTCCTGAACCTCCTGCCTCCTCCTCCCAAGTGCTGGAGTAATTGGCACATGCTGCCACACTTGGCTCCCCCATATAACTTTTCATACTTACTGTATGAAGTTACGTTTCAACAAGAGTTTGCTTTTCTCTACATTCCCTAACACTCACTATCTTTGTCTTGAAGTGGTACCTTATGTGTGTTTGTGTGTGCACATGTGTGTGTCCATGGACGTCAGGAATTAATATTAAGTATGTCCTCAGGTGTTCTCCACTTCTTTTACTAAACCTGGGCCTAACTGACTTGACTCTTGAGTTCTTGGGATTCTCCTGCCTCCACTGACATGCACTGCTGCAGGCAACATCTCTCACGGGTGCTGGCAATCAAACTCAGGACTTATGCTTGTATGGCAAGCACTTTACTGGATGAGCCATCTCCACAGCTCCCTATTTTATCGTTTCGGCTTTCTTCCTGATGATTAGCCCTGATGAGCACTTGTTTCAAATACCTGTTGTGTGACTTCTATTAAGAGATATCTATTCATTTTTCTTGCCAATTTTATAATGGGTTTGTTATCTGGCTATTGAGGAATTCCTGATATATATGTTTGGATGCTTGGCTTGCAAATATTTTAAATTTGCTTGTTTTCTTGTTACATATTAATTATTCTGATAATTTGTCTATTTTTACTTTCAATTATCTGAGCTTTAGGATTTAGACCTAAAACAAAAGAAAACAAAAGAAAACAAAAACTACTTAGGCTAATGTGTTTTCTTTCATGCTTTCTCTTAGTACTTTTTTAGTTTTTTATTGTTTTTAGGTTTTTAATTATTCCACTTTGAACTGATTTTTGTTTGTAGTTAAATTTATTTTGTTTCAATTTAGAAACTCAACTTTCTAAACCTGCTTAATGTGTATGCTTGGAACCAAACTTGAATTTTTTTACTAATCGATGGTCCATCTCTCCAGCATTGTTCTTTTAGTAATGTTGAACCTGGCTATGTAGTTTTCATAGTTCCATGTTAAATTTGATTTTTTAAAAAAATATTTAAATTGAAAATGCATTGATATTAATTGTTCAACCTATGAACACAGGATGTCTAAACATTTATTTGTGTCTTTAATTCATTCACTATTATTTAGCATGTATATCACTTATCTGCTAGGGTAGTTTGTAGCTAACTATCTTATGTATTTTGATGTTCTGCTTTAAATATGACCATTCTTTCTGCTTCTTCTAAATAACTTATTATTATATGCAAAATGCTTCTGACTTTCCATTGCTAGTTTTATTTCCTGTAACTTTCCTGTGTTTCTTCTTTAGTTCTGATGAGTGTTTGACAAAGTTGTAAGGGTTTTCCACACTTCACATCTTGTTAGCAGGCAGTGATAATTTCACTTTTCCTTGCCTTGACAGGTGCCTTTTATTTCTTTCTCTTGCATGATTGCTCTTGCAAGGACTTCTACTGCTGAGTGTTAAGAATGGTGTCCTTTGGGGCTTTGGCTTTTTACCACTGAGGCACTGTCCCCTGTCGAACTATTAGAGTTATGATTGCTTTCATCTATTCAGTTTGACATATTCTGTTTCAATTTTTGTGCCTTCATTCTCAAGACATCTTTACTTACCCTTTCTTAGAGTGCCCTTCTGAGGCTACAATACTACCTACAAGACAAGATGTACCCCCTGGTGTGATAGTGACGGAACTGGTTTAGGGGTAACTAATTGCTCTCTGATTAGATTCTAGGCTCATACCATAGGGGAAAATGCATTCAACCTCATATTTCACATGCATTTTATGTTTCACTTTTATTTGTTTCTTGTGTTTGAGTTTCAATATTTTTATTGACATATCTCCTATATCCCAGATCACAAATTTATTGTGTTCAACAATGTCTAATGTTAAATCTATTGAATTTTAAATTCTAGTCATCATGTTTTCCTGCTTTACAATTTCCATTTAAAGCGTCACTGATATTTTCTTGTATACATTAATAATCAAAAGCACTTTAAATTAATGCAAGACAGTCCTAGCATTTGCATCTACTTGCAACTAGCTGTATTACTGTGGGGAGTGGGAGAATTTCTCATTCCGTTGGCAATAGATGGGTTTTTATTGCCCAGAGAGGGTTCTCCAATTCTGTGGCTAGTAGCAGAGAGATTGACTGTGACAAGGACCTAGCATGACCTGAAGCACTTCACAGTCCGGATGGTAGCTCTTCTTATTTCTTCACGGCTTCGAAAATGAAAACTTTCAATATTACAAATAAGGGCCTGAGGTGTTTTCCAGAAGGCTTTTTCTTAATAAGTCCTGAACTCCAATTTTTGTCCTCCCAATAACCTGAGATTAGGGAAACCTCTCTATAGTTTTCAGTTCCCTTTGGCTCTGCTTCTCAACCTTTTGACTTGTAGTGCTTACTCAGTAAATGGCTTGACGGGGTAATTGTGTTCAGTACTGACTGCTCCTTCCGTGTGTGCTATTCTTTATATTCTGTCTGCCTTAGCAGCCCAACCCCAAACTCTAATGACTTCTCTTCCAGCCCGTGTTTGTTTCCCAGGCCTGGTGCATTTTTCTGAGAATTGTCAAACGCCCTGAGAGGAGAAGTAAAATGAAGAAAATCGAATTTATAATAATGTGCTTTTCGCCTGTCTGCGTTTTATACCTCTAGTCCTAGTTGACTTCCTTTCTGAAAGTCCTTCAAATAAACTTTGATTTTGTGTTTTGTTCAGCTTTTAATATTGTTCTTAGCAAGTGCACTGGACTTTTTGGAGGAGAAAAAGGAGAAGGTGTCTTGCATTTTCTTTTCTATAAAAGCTTTGGCTAACAATGCGATTCGAGTATTTGGTTGCTTTTTATTCTGCACCATAGGATTCTTCTTCTTCTTTTTTATTCCCAGGAGCAAAGGACAATAACTTTTTCAGGACTGAGCTTGTAACTAGAATACCCTGGTCCAGCTATAGTGTTATAAAGGCTATCTGATGGCAGAGTGGTACCTTTCCAAGTTCCCAACATCCCGTTTCTCAGGTAATTAGCAAGAGCCATTTTTTTTCCAAATGTAGCATCTACACAAGGTCTCAAATTTTATTTCTAGACATGTATTGTCATTTTGTTTTACACAGCATCTTTTCCAACCAATACTAGCTACCAGCATGGTGGTGCGAGTGGGGACTCATGTCATTTTGTGTTGTGTTCCTGTGCTGGGACGGAGTGCAATGTTTGTTCATACTGCAAGTGTGTGGTGTCTCTCCACTGTAGCCCATGCTCTTTGTAGAATATTTCTATCCATCCTCCCAACTCTTGTCTGTCCTCTGACTCCTGTTTATAAGCGACATGAGGATAAAGTTCTCTAGCTAATCTGTCACTAAGAGCATACTTCAAATTTCTTTTCTAAAAAAATGAGTTTCATTGATTGAAGATTTTTCCAATATAAAGAAATTATTTCTGTTGTGTTTAGATATGAACTGAATTCCACAGATTTATGTACTGATATATTGGTCCCCAGCTGGTGGTGTTATTTTGAGAGAGCTAGAAATTTTGGTCCGTGGAATCTAGCTGGAGGAAGTATGCCCCTGGGAATATACCATTTGGAACTATATCTTACCTCGGACTTTTCCCTGTTTCTGTCTGTTTCTTGGCCATGGTGAGATGTGCAACAGCTCTGTCCTACACATTCTCAGGAGGTGACAGAGCCTCCCGTGCACTGAAATCTTTGAGATCTCAGTCAAAATAAATTCTTCTTTAAACAACGTCCCTCTTATATAATTGTGAAAGTGAGGAAAGCCTGACTAACCTGGGGAGGTTGAATTTGGAGGTTGAGCATTGAACTCTTTTGGTTATCTCTCGCTTGCTTCCTCTGCATGCATGCATTGTCAAGGTGAAGTGCAGCTATGTGCTTTGTAGTTTAGCATATTCTATTTATCTCTTATCATTTCTGCAGAGTCCATTCAGAACTTAGACTTGCATTTTACCTTAGCAATTTGCAAATATGTATAGGATATAAATTGTTGTATTTATGTTATAATATGTATAATAAAGATTACTTTTGTGTTCTTTTATGATTTAGATTTTAGTGTTTGTGATATTTCAAATAATACCAGTCGAGTTTTGGATTGCCTGTCCTTAATAACCCTGTACCAAATTATTAGCAAAGTTATAAAGTTAATTCAATTACTGTGCAATGAAATATGAATCACATACCTCATGAAGAGCACATTATGAAAGTCTTATTGCAGTGAATAAAACAAATCACTTCATAATAAATTCTTATGGCTTTCATAGAGAACTAATAATAAAGATTTTTAAAAATACAGTTGTGTGTTGTATTGCCACATGCATAACTTACCAGGTTTTATGTGAAGGAAAGAGAAGAAACTGGAGATATGTATGTACTTTATTCTGATGGCATGAGAGTCTGTCCAGTGTCACAGTAAAGTGTGCTGAGATGCACTCATCAAAGGCCATCTTCTTTAGAAGTGAAACACAGAAGTACACACTTTGGTGTGAACTTCTTAATAAAAATATTTTTATTTGCAAAATAGATAACATATTTATAAAATTGATTTATGAGACTAGCTCATTAGTTATATTATATATAAAATAAAGATTATCACAGCACAATGAATTATTAAACATTAGGGAACCAGCCTTTGACGGCCAATCCATAAGCTGCTCGCATGCTACAACAATTTCTAGTGTAGAGAGTGATCGCTGTTCAGATGTTAGCACTTTAATCTGAGTGTACACCCTTGGTGTATCTTTAAATACCACCATTTAATTTTAGAAAGTGATTTTAAAGTTTCCCACGACCTAGATGTTCTCTTATAGTCCTTTTGATATCCTTGCTGCTTACCTCATGGAATAACTCAGATGTCCTGACGTGAAGCTAGTCCATGCCCCATGTTGTAATGATTGTGTTGGCATGTCCTATGTTGGTAGATTAATCATTTCCTTGAAAGTTTTAGGCGATTTGGAAGTTATGAGAACCTGGGAATAATAAGACTCAGTAATTCATGTCTCACTAGTGACTGCACATGTCCTTTCCAGGCTGACGAGAGTCTTTCCGCATCAGCATGTAAGAGAAGTGTGTGCAGTTAGTTTCCTTACATTGGGGTTTTTCTTCTAGTACTTTCTGTTGGCTGAATTTGTGGATAGGTATTGTTTAAGTCTGGTTTTGTCATGGAATACATTGTTTCCTCCATTGATGGTGATTGAAAACTTTGCTGGGTATAGTAGTCTGGGTTTGCATCCATGATCTCTTAGTGTCTGCAATACATCTGCCCAGGACTTTCTGGCTTTCATAGTTTCCATTGAGCAGTCGGGTGTAATTCTGATAGGTCTACCTTTATATGTTACTTGATCTTTTTACCTCATAACTTGGTAATATTCTTTCTTTATTCTTTATGTTTTGTGTTTTGATTATAATATGGCGAGGGAGCTTTTTTAATCTATTCTATTTGGTATTCTGTAAGCTTCTTGTACCTTCATTGGGATATCCTTCTTTAGGTTGGAAAGGTTTTCTTCTATGATTTTGTTGAATATATTTTCTGTGCCTTTGAGCTGGAGTTCTTCTCCTTCTTCTATCCCTATTATTCTTAGGTTTGGTCTTTTTTATGGTGTCCCAGTTTTCCTGGATGCTTTGTGTTAAGAATTTGTTGGATTTAATTTTTTTCTTTGACCAGTGACTCTATTTCCTTTATAGTATCTTCAACCTCTGATATTCTCTCTTCCATTTCTTGTATTCTGTTGGTTATACTTACCTCCATAGTTTCCAGTTGTTTACCCAGATTTTCCATATCCAGAATTCCTTCAGTTTGTGTTTTCTTTATTGCCTCTATTTCAGACTTCAAGTCTTGAACTGTATGCTTCACCTGTTTGATTGTTTCTTTTTGGTTTTCTTTGAGAAATTTACTAATTTCTTCCTATTTTTTGTTTGTCTTTTCCTTCATTTCTTTAAGGGAGTTTTTCATTTCCCCTTTAAAGGTCTTCATCATCTTCATAAAGTTATATTTAAAATCATTTTTCTTCTGCTTCTTCTAGGTTAGGATGTTCAAGTAATCAAGCACCATGTCTGCCTGCTTGCCAGCATGTCCTGACATGATGATAATGGACTAAACCTCTGAACTGTAAGTCACCCTAATTAAATTTTTTCTCTTATCAGAACCAAGGTTGGCAGCTTCCATTGATTGTTATGTTTCTCTATGTGAGGGCCAAAATTCCCTCTAGAATATCTGTCTCTTTGTTATTTAAAAGCCAGCATCTTAGATGATATAAGCAAAAGCCCCGAGGGTGGTCTCCTCATTCTTTTAAGGAGGTTGTCAACTGCTTGCTTATTTAATATGTGAGACCCATTAGATTATTATGGTTTCTCTCCCGTGCAATGAGAAACTACTGCTATCTCTAAACTGCAGCCCTTGCAGGATGTTGTCAAGGTGCTTTTATAAATGTGTCTCACTTTCTCTCTGACTGCAGCCAGGTCTGCTAATTCCTGACTGATTACTCTGTTGTTCTTAATAATGCGGTGGAGCACACATTTGTCTCCAGAGTGATTCAAATCCAGGCTCTGTTGCAGGGTTAGTGGTTGAGGATCACATCTGTTTGTTCTAACTCCAGGGGAGCAGCTCTCTTTGCTTTCCTTTGCCTTGGTTCTGCATAGTAAATGGGCTGACCTACAGAAGAGTGTGATTGTCAATGAGGTCACATGGTGTGCTTAATTTCTGTTCACTAAGACCTCAGTGTTTCTCAGTGTATAGCCTGCCTCTCCCTCTAGACCTGGAGTTGATAATTTTAGGATATTTTCCTCCCAATGATGCTCTTGTTTTGATTTCTCGGAAGTAGGTAGGGCTTGGTAGCATCTGGTTTCTTTGTTTGGCTTCTGCAGTCTGGAATGTCTGACTACTGAAAGACCAAGGATGGGGTAACCAGTACCCTAAGATTCTTTGCCAGGCATATGGTTAGAACATTTGAGTTAAAAATAAGGGTTGAAGCGAAGGGAGTTTCCAAGCCTTTGGAGGCACTAGGATCTTGGTTGTGTAACCTGTAGCAGTATGAGAGAGGTGTGGTCATTCTATTCTGCCCTGACTGGAAAGTGGAGTAAAAGTAGCCTATGCTCTTGCCTGCAATCGTTTGGAGTTGGTAGAGGTGAGTGTGCATGTGTTGAACACATTAAAGCGTGCTCTCCCAGCCTCATGCATTCCTCCCCTGAGGCAACGAAATGCAATCAATTGGTTTGAATGCATTAACTATAAATTCAGAGTCACCAGTATTAAACCCATGATTAGAGGAAAATCAAAGCACTTCCTCTTGGTGTCATTTAACCAAAAGTGAGCCGAGATTTGCATTATTTACTTTGTGTCCCTTGTATCTTATGTCCTCTGTTTATTTTTGAATGAGTCTGAATCTGTGCTCTGTGCTGTCTTGTGAATTTATCACTGACTCAAACTGACCCACATAACAAACAGTATTATTTATTAAACATGTTTCTTTTATGTTTCTTTTGTTTTTCTTTTCTTTTCCTTTTTTTTTTTTTGAGGCAGGGTTTCTATGTGTATTTCTAACTGTTCTGGAACTCACTGTGTAGACCAGGCTGGCCTCGAACTCACAGAGATCCCCTGCCTCTGCCTCCCAAGCGGTGGGATTAAAGATATGCCCCATATTTGCCTGGGATATCTTGTTATTTTTTTTAATAAGTTATTAAAAATTTACTTTTATTTAATGTTAATTGGTATTTGGGCTGTATGCAGGTCTGTGTGAGGCTATCAGAAGCCCTGGAACTGGAGTTACAGACAGGTGTGGACTGCCATGTGGGTGCTGGGAATTTAACCAGGGTTTACCCAGAAGAGCAGTCAATGCTCTTAGCCACTGAGCCATTTCTCAAACCCCTTTATTGTTTATTTAGCATATCCCAAGGTTGTGTTGAACATTTATGGCATATATTCATCTTATAAGAGTTCTTTCAACCTCCACTTTTGTTGCTTTCAGCAAATGAGAGACAGGCATTATCTTCGGTCAGGGTTATGGAAGAGTACATAATTAAGATTATAGCTATGCATTAGCTTAGGTTATAAAGGTTGATTGCATGGGAAGTTCAAGGCAAGCAAGGCTGATTGCTACACTGCTCTCTTAACAGCAGGTTAAACAAACAGGCTGGATACACAGTGGGATAGCAGTTTTAAGTAACTTCAAGGGATATTATTAACTTTGGCTATGAGGTTTGGTAAAAATTCCAGTCTCTTAGAATGTGAGATGCATTTTCATAATATTGTGCTGCAACAGAAAAGGGTTATAGACTGTTCCTGCTCTTAAAAAGTTTTAGTCAATTTTTAGTTTTGCAGTTTTTTTTAAACTTGTTGTTTATTTTTCTCACCATTTTTAAAGTCTTTAATAAAAATTTCCACAAATAGTGTGGGAGAAGTTGTTTATAGCACTTGTACACAGTTCAGTAATGTGTCGAGTGTTCATGTGTTCCCCAAGCAGCCCAAGAAATAGCGCATAGACACGCAGAGCTGCTGTACTTGCCCTCCTACGCACATCTTATTTTTCCCTTTCTGATTGTTTCCAAATCAAGTTTTCATATTCCTCGTGGGACTTAACATTTCATCATATAAAAATATGTTCAGAAAATGGAAGCAAAAGATTCCTCATATGCAATATATGCTGATAGCAGATGTCTCCACAAACGAGATCCAGTTCTTATGTTAAGGCTCAAGTAAGCAGATCATTTGCTGAATCATCGCTTTAGACACAGCCTTTAACTTCCTCATTTACACTGAGACTCAAATGCCACTTTGTTACATTAAAGTATTTGGAGTGACCAACTCCCACTGTCACTAGCTAGTAATCACATCTCTATGATGAAATATTAGACAAGGTACTAATTCTGGTTGTCTGGGGTCAGAGTCTTGTTTGATGAGACCCCAGAATTGTGAGATTTTACACAGAGCTAACACACACAACCCTCTATTCTTACCCAGAAATTTCCACCTTCACAAACCCAGAACAGCAAGTTTATCTTGAAAAAACTGTTACATGTTTATCCAGAAAGGGGAGGTGTTAGGAGTTAGAAAATGCTGAAGGGCTTGATGTGAAAACCAGAAAAAGCAGGGATTAGGATCTTTTCTGTGGCAGAGTAGTGTGCTGGAGAAATGACAGAGAGGGAAAGAGGTTTGAGACGTGGAATGTTTACAGAAAGCAGAGAATGTTAGCAGGAGGTTAACGTCTTGGAATTGATCTGCAGCATCCCAAACCCCCTAGTGACTGATATCCATGTTTCTTTTTCACTCCACTGTTCAAAAGACACAAGAAGTGCCATGCTTAAACTGGTTTCCAAGATTGTTTTCTTACGGCTCTAAGATTTCAGATTGACTTTGAGATATTTTCTGCTAATTAAACAATGGTGCTTTAAAGTGGTAATGTTCTACTGAATTAGGTTTTCCCCCAAAGACTCTTTTATCATTTGCTTCTTTTTTGATACTAATCTCCTTTTTCAGATTTTAAAAAAATCATTGGTGTGTGTGTGTGTGTGTGTGTGTGTGTGTGTGATGTTGTATAGGTGCTTGTGAAGTCCAGAAGGTGTCAGATATCCTGGAGTTATCGGTGTTTGTGAGCTGGGTGAGCTGCCTGGTATTGGGTTGGGCATAGAACTCAGGTCCTCGGCAAGAGCAGCAGGTGTTCTTAACCACTGAGCCATCTCTCCAATCCCCACTAGTCTAGTTTTTACAGCTGTTTTTCCAGTGGCCATATAAAGACTTTCCACTCATCTAATGGGTTCTGACCTAAAATCATTGTTATCATGAAAAAAAAAAAACCAAACACCTTTATATGAGTTTCATCCCACATTTCTGAGAAGGACTGTGGAGAGTTTGGGAATAAATAAGAATTTTTAGTTCTGGTAGAGAAAAAAAATATATGTTTGTACCATATCTTTTACATTTGATTTTTGCTATTTCACTCAAAATACATTGGAAGACTTGGGATATTATATAAAAATCTATATATTTAAATAAATAAATGTTCGTTTACTTTTAAGAATTCATATATACGTGTGTGTGTGTGTGTGTGTGTGTGTGTGTGTGTGTAAGAGGTAAAATTAAACAGGATTAACATAATGTAGGTAAGAGATAAAATTGAACAGGATTTGCATATGTTATTGAGGTATAACAATGTGTATGTGTGTGGAGAGGGAGGGAGGGAGAGAGAGAGAGAGAGAGAGAGAGAGAGAGAGAGAGAGAACGCAAATTTTCAGTAAGGAATAAACAAAAGGCTCCAGAGCAAATTCATTATTTTTTTTGGAAGCAGTGTATTCCGAAGACTCAAAGTGAAACAAGGTATAATTGGTGAAAATGGTATGAGACAGAACAACAGAACAAACATGTTTTATTTCAGGAATTTACTTTATAATAATGCTGTGGAGATAAAAAGAATCTTTTCCATCTGTTGAGCTGACTTGTGAGCGATGCTAGCAAGCACTCTGGGCATATATAGCTTATGTGTGGATGCTTCCTTCTCTCCTGTTCTATTTCTTTCCAGGAAGTAACAAATGGTAAGATCTTCCAAAATCTCGAGTTCAGTGCAATCTGTAGCAGCTGCTCAGAAGATGGTTGAGAATCAGGGAACTGATGCTGAAGAAAGGTGCCAGGCTGCACGCACTAGGCACACAATGGAGGAGACACTTATTTGAAGGCGAAGCAACTAGGGCGTTGGCAAATGGGACGTCTGTCTGAAGATGTATTGTTCAAGATCCAGTCCCATGTGGGCAAGTGTCTGAAACGTTGGAAGGCACGTAGGAGGCGTGTTCCACATTTTGTCACTGTTAAAACCTTGAAATAAATTGTTGGCTGGAGTACACATAACCCTCTCTTGGGAATAATGGCAAGCCAAGTGATCTTGCCTTATGGTCTTTCTCTCTGAAGAAAAACAAAATGCCTTACTTTCTAAACAGCAATGTCTGATCATATTCCACATCCTCAGTTAGGCATTAAGATGAACAAAATCTTTTGCCATGTTTCTTTGCTTCCTTCTTAGCTTCTGCCGCATAACAGAGACAGAATTGCACCTTTGTATTTATTAGCCTATGAAATGAATAGGTCAGTTCTCTGGACTACATTCAATGCCATTTGGGGCAAAGTTCTTTGCTAAGCTGGCTGCAAGACCACAGGTTTCCTTGAGCTCTTTCCACTAGTGGGAATTAGCAAGATGGCAATAGTACTGTGACATGTCAAATTTTTGAGAAAACAGCATATCATAATGTAAGTAAGAGATAAAACTGAACAGGATGAACACGCAAGTGTTGTGTGGGTATAATTGACAAATATAGGCAATAAAAGTGTATATATTTAAGATTCAGTCAAACTACCTATTTATAAATAAAATTACCGAAAGCAAGAGAGTACTTTTATCAAAATTGTGTTTTTTTCTTTAAGCAATAAAGCTGTTGAAATAGGGCTGATGATTCAATTTGCAGAAAAGAATCAAAACTTATTTTTCCTACGGATTAAATAGCTGCAACTGTAGTCCTCCCCTATCTAAATGCCAACCGAATGTGTGAAACCATGGATTACATTAAACCCTATACATATCACATGCGTGTACAAATGCACACAATAATACTGAATTTATAAATCGGTTGTAGAAAGGAATGGAAAACAACAACTACCAAGGCAAACATAAAATTATAATGCTACCAATAATATAAATGAGGTTTGTCTCTGTCTCTCATGGGATTTCTGGGAAAGTTCCAAACTTTGGTGTCCATTTTCTCAATAGTCTGATAGCCGAAGAAAGGGGCAGGGCATAACTATATTTTTGGATTATATTTATTCTGGGTAGCAAGGTTATAAAAGAGATTGCAAGGAGCAGTTCCATAATTGGTGTTTACAGTCATTTATACAGGTTCATTAAGAACCTGTGATACTGTGACTATTCTGTTTTCAATGATGTTTGTTCCAACTGTTGCTTTCTTCACTTCTATCAAGATGGCCTTTGGAACCCACATTTAGGAGCAGAGAAGTGTACTCTTCTCTTGGAATGAATGAAAACTAGAAATCAGATATTTGAGCTCAAGGAAGGTAGGAAATTTTACAACACTTCCTGCATGTAATCAAGGTGTTGGCCAATGATAAGTAAGACACACAGAGATGGGAGATGCTATTACTAGGCTCATGGGTGTCATTGAGGACAATGACTAGGTGGCAAGCACAGTCAGGTTTGTCTTTGCTGTGAACACCTCTGGAGCTGGTGGAGCCAAGGAAATGCAATGCTAAGAGTCTCCAGTGTTTCCTGACTGTGGGCTGGTATGTGGAACAGCTCAGAGCTTTCTTCCTTGTGACAGATAACATCATGGGCTCTTTCCTCCCTTGTCAGGAGGCGTCTCTGCTGGTATCATCAGCTAGACCTGGTTTTGGATGACATCTATGATGCTGTTTCTGGAAACTTCTATCTATGGTCTGCTAGTGTTCTACTGCTGGGATCAGCACTGCTGTGTGAACATGTGCACAAGTTCTTTCAGCAGAGTTTTTATCATACTGACACCAGACAGACTCTGGACCTTGCAAAACATTCCAGAGCCATTTGGATCGTGTAATCCACTAAAAAGAGTTAGTTACACAGTGCTTATACAATATAGCTTCCTACTCCTTCTGTCCATGATGGCTGGAGGGTACACAGCAAGCAGTGATAGGGAAAGGGAGTTTCATTTCGTGCCAATGCCACAAAACTCCTGCTAGAGATGGACAAGTTCTTCTATATCTAGGGTGACTACCTTGACCTGCATGGGGACCTCTGTGTGACTAGAAAGGTTGGCACTGACATCCAGGACAGCAGAGACAGCTATTCAGTGTCTGCTACAAGTTATTGTGCAACAGTGACAATTCTTACATCTTGGAGAAGAATTGGGGGCAGAAGGACCTAGAGAATGTGAAACACTGTGTGAGGAGGACAACTACTTTAAGTCTCATAGAAAAATGTACTGCACCCCTGCACTAGCCCGCTTCTCAGGGCTGCAAGAAAAATCTACAAATCTACAAGCAGAGAAAGTGACCTAGGGATTGCAACGGCTTGGAGGAAAGGCTCTTAATAAATATCTGTAACCTTAAAAAAATAAGGTATTTAGAGTGTTCCCAGCTTGAGTAAACTTTATGGGGTTTATGGAGGTTTCTTCTGGCTCTAAGATTCCTTCCTTCTAGATCATACACTTTAGCAAAATTGTAGACGCTTCCTAAACTTCCTTGGAAATGCAGATATTTTTTTTTTAAACAGCTTCTTGCCATTTTCACAGCCCGAGAATATCTTTTTCAGGAAGTTGGAAGCCGTCCTGTGAGTATGTAGTCACCAGGGATGACTAGACTTCCTTGGCCACTTTGCTCAAGTGTTAAAACTACCTCCGTCTGCAGTCTTCAGGACCATCGCCCTGCAGTGTTAAGCACTCTTATTGGTTCTCATATGTGACTTTTAACAGCAGATATGTCTTTGGATACTTAGAAACAACTAACCTGATTCAACACTGCCTGCATTTTAGGTGGATGGATCAGTTCTATCTGAATCTACAGTGATTATTGATTAAAAATGGATTATTTATTTAAATAAATAAATTTATTTTTTTCAAATTCATTTTACATTATTATTATTTGTTGGCTGTTTTTCTTTTCATTTAACATCAAGTTTGACAGGGTAAAGTTTTCCTTTTCTCTAGGCACAGGTTTGTTTTGTGTTGCATTCAACAAGTGTACTGATAATACAACTCTTTGGGTTCTACTGTTGTTTGACCAACATGTATTAACCAGGTTTGAATGGAACTCTGCGTTTGTTCTATCCCTACCATTGCAGTGGGTTACCAAGCAGAATCTGATCAGCTCAAGGTTTTCCTACATACTTGAATGAAGTCACTATTATCTTATCATATCATTGGAGGTCCATTAAGGGAAAGTTATTTCCTTCTGCTAAAAAAAAAAAAGGAATCTTTCTCTGTTAGAGATGTGCCATTATTTTCCATGAAGACTCAATCCTTTTGTGATTGGTGAAGGATTAAACTTAAACCATGATAAAAGGATGGGAGCAACAATTATCCTTTTAATGAGATAATGCACTTACTCTTCTTTAAATCCCATGTTCCCTGTGCAGTTGCCACAGAATTTCTTCAAGTCGTTTTTCTGTGTCCTGACTCAGGAAGGCACGACTTTTCCTTCTCTTTCTCTTTTGTCTCTTTGAAGGCTAGCCAGAGCCTAAGTATGCTTCCTCTGGTATATTGAGCTTTTTCAGTCTTTTTTGATACATTCCTCCCTGCTATGTAACTGCTTACAAAGGGTAGCATGTTTTTCTTTTTTTTTTTTTATCTCCATCTCCCCTCCCTGGGCAGCTGCCGAAATTTACAGCTTGCTGCCCTGGAGGTTTTTCTTTTCAGACTCTAATAAAATTGTTCAGTATTTTTTCTGAGTCTGTTATGAAAATCTGTTATTAATGAGACTAAGAACTCAAAAAAGTGACCCCAAACTCCCTGGTAACATGTGGCAATTATGGTGGGATTTCCCCCAGATTTCTGGTATTGCTCATGCTCAGGTTTTACCAGGTTTTCAGTGTGCTCTGTAGAAAAGCTTCTCCTCCATACTTCCCACGCTTCCAAGTGTGTCTGAATCACTATGAATCCTGTAAAAATGCTGTCTATACTTCTGTGGTTCTGGGACATTCCAGCAAGCTCTCAGATAAGGCCAAATCTGGGTCCATAGGACATAACTTGAATAGCAAGGTACCATTTTATCATATCATGTTTCTGGAGGAAATCCTCACTTTATCTGTGTGTTAATAAGCATCCTAAATTTAAATTCAATATAGTTTTTTAAATGTGTATAACAGCAAAGCAAACCAAACCAAAGAAAGAATAAATCTACTTACTTTCATTAATTCTCACAGTTTCATCCTCTGTAAGTTTGGAAAGTTGTTTAGCTCACTGAAAGAAGGGCCCCCAAGGGAGAACAGAGATAAGCCCAAGCATCTCTTCTTCATCTCTGCTGCACACTGCAAGAGACTGGGGTAGCATCCAGATGATAAGGGTTGATGTGATTTGTAGGGCACCTGTGGTAGTCTGAATATAATTGGTTCCCATAATCTCATAGGGAGTGGTACTATTAGGAGGTGTGGCTTTGTTGGAATTGTTACAGCCTTGCTGGAGGAAGTGTGTCACTGTGGGGGCGGGCTTTGAGATTTCCTCTGCTCAGGATACTGCCCAGTGTCTCAGTCGACTTCCTGCTTAGAAGAGGTAGCAATATCAGCTACCAGCTGTCTGTATGCTTCCATGTTTCTGCCATGATGAGAATGAACTAAACCTCTGGAACTGTAAGCACGCCACCCCAATTAAATGTTTTTCCTTTATAAGAGTTGTCATGGTCATGGTGTCTCTTCACAGCAATAAAACCCCTAAGACAGAAGCTGGTACCATGGACTAGGGTATTTCTGTAATAGTGCTGACCATGTGTTTGTACTTTGATACTTTGTGTTTTGAAAGCAGTGGAATGATTTAAACACTGCTTACTGGGTCATACTGGTAGGAGCCTGGAAGACAGAGGTGCTAAGAGTTATTTGAATTGTCAAGGGCTCACTGAAGAGATTTCAGAGAAGAACTTTAGACATTTTCTTGTGATATAGTGGTGAAGAAAATGACTGCTTTTTGCCCTTGTCCAAAGAGTCTGCTTAAGGCTAAAGTGAAGAGTTTTGACTAATTTCATTGACAGAAGAAATGTCAAAACAGGCCAAGTATAGACTTTGTCCTGTGGATATTAGTGGTAACTCTAATGAAGATTTGTAATGAAAAGGAGCAAACTAAGCAGGGTAAATTACACAAAGTAAATTTCTAGGAAGAAAGGGGCACCAGGAAGTAAAATGGAGCTAAATCCCGTGTTCAAGGAGATAAACAGGTTAAAAAATGGAATAATGGGAGTGATGACCTCAAGGTGCCATCCCACCCAGCTGTTTTCCTAACTCGTGAAAAGGAAATAAAGAAAAACTTAGAGCTGGGTGTGGTAGTTCAGTCCTTTAATCCCAGCACTAGGAAGGCAAAGGGAGATCTCTGAGTCTGAGGCCAACCTGGTCTACAGAGCAAATTTCAGGACAGTCAAGCTTAGGCAGTGAAAGACAAAAAGCTGGTGAACATGCATTTGATTTAGGTGACCATGTTCCAGCCCCAGCAAGCAGTAGAACTCAGCAACTTCAGCCATGTGATTCTGGCTATAGAGTTAAGGACAGAAGAAAGGACTTATGGAAGAAAACTTCTGAGGCCAGGTCTGTGTCGGGGCGGGGCAGGGGTCTCTGGAGGCCCAGCAGAGAGGCCACTGTGTGAAGCTGGGAAGCTGAAACCTGGATTGCATTGGAGAATCCAAGATGTTAGAGATGCCATAGTCGTGGGATACCTGCCAAGGGGAGCTGCTATCAGGGAGTGGAACCAGGCCAAGAGAAAGAAGTGTGTTGCAGTCAGCAAAGCTAAATGGAATTGGAGATCTGAAGAATGCTTTGACATCAGACAGGAGATGCAGAGTTTGAAGTTTTTCCAGCTGTTTTTTGGTCTTTCTTTGGAACAGTATTTCCTTGTTATGCCCCTTTGCTTGTGTTTTGGGATGGTAACGTATTTCCTGTACTGTTCTATATTGGAAGCATGTGATCTACTTTTTGATTTTGATTTTTACAGGTGATCAGTTAAGAGATTGCAAGAACATCAGAAGTGACTTTGAACCTGGACTTTAAAACATTGTTGAGACCATGATAGACTATGAGGACTTTTGAAGTTGAATTAAATGTATTTTGCATTATGATATTGTTACAAGCTCTATATTCCAGGGAGTGGAATATAGGGCAGTTTGAATGTAATTGGCTCCCATAATCTCATACGGAGTGGCACTATTATGAAGTGTGGCTTTGTTGAAATGAGTATGCCTTTGTTGGAGGAAGTGTGTCACTGTAGGGCTGGCTTTGAGGTTTCCTATACTCAGGACACTGCCCAGTGTGTCAGCTGATTTCTTGTTGCCTGCAAGATGTAGGACTCGCAGCTATGTGTGCCCAGCATGCTGCTATGCTCCTGCAGGAATGATAAGGGACAGAACTTCTGAAACTGTAAGAGAGCCACCCCAACTAAATGTTTTCTTCTATCCTAAGAGGTGCTGTGGTCATGGTGTCTCTATTCAGCAATAAAAACCCTAAGACCAGGCCACATGCTCCTCATGTCCGAAACGGGTGGTGCTTTATCCCTTTTCTTGTGATTCTAAATTCTCAGACAGACACAAACAGGTTTATTGTCAGTTTGCACAACTGCCAAGCGTTGCACTATGCACTTAGAAGACATGCTTTGGTTTTATACTCTTTACACTCACAGCTGCTCTCTGAGGCATGGGAAGCTGCAGTTCAGAGGAGGGGGTGCAGGAGAGACTTAGGGGCTCATTTGGGAATGATTAGCTGGCTCAGGTCAGAGCCTAAGGCACATTTGGTAGTTCAGGCTGAAAGGTTCTAAATCCAGTAATGCTGGGTGTGTTCAGGTGCCCAGCATTCTTCTCTCCTCAGTATGAGGATTAATTCATCTAATTATGATGCTGCCTTTTAAAATAAAAAGATGCTTATGCCAGGAGTGGCAGGCGGGCAGCACAGGCTGGGCTCCGAGGAGACTTGAGCAATAGAGCAAACTTGACCAATAAATTGAATGCCCAGAGGGTGTGTTCATCACCTAATAAATGTGGCTCGATCCCAGAGACCCATCATTCTCTGCTAGAGCGGTTAATGAGTTTTCCAGGTGTTTTCGGTTTGGTATAGCTTTTTCTCCAGGGCAGCTTTGCAAAGCCAAGGAGAAGAATCGACGTGGCAAGTGGTTTCCAACTGGCACACCTTACCCGAAAAGATGGAGAGCTGGGCTCTTACCTAGTTAAGTCGAACCTTAGATCCTAAATTAAATGAGCATCAGAATGGCAATAAAGACCCAGAATACCTCCCTCTCATATCGCATTGTGTTTATAGTTCTTGGCAACAACAGACGGGAAAAAAAAATTCCCGAAATCGAATTAAAGCAATCTGCATGATAAAAGAATTAGCGCGAGGCAACGGAGGTGGGAGATTGCTAATGGTTTTCATTATGTGTAATGTTGCTGAGAGCTTTGTCTTCACCTTGACGCTTCGGAGAAAATTGGGCTCTTTTTGGCAGCATTAGCTCCTTTTACTGCAGAGCCTGGCTATTGAAATATGCACCAAGCCTTTGGGGTTATTTTTTGTTTTTCTTTTCCAGGTGCCTGGGGTTTTCTGTCCCATAAGAAGCCTGGAGCCTCTGGGTGCTATTTATTGCTTGTATGAATGTGTTTTTTCTTTTTTGCCACATTTAAAAATGATTAGGGTCTACGCAGTGGCTTCAGAGGAACGCAGAAGAGTGCCGGTTGCAAAGCTCCGCTCCGCTATTCGAATGTAACTTGGGGCCATTACTTGCATTCAGTTTTCTCTGAGTGATGATGGATTATAGTGCCCATCTCATTGGGTGGTGGCAAGGATTTCAAGGAATGTATATAAGGTCTGCAGCCACTTTAGGCAATTCATGATTGATTACTAGTTTCTTACAAGCCTGCTCTGCTCTCCTGGAATTTAATTTTAAGACTGAGCTGACAGTTCAGATATTATTACTGGAGTTTTCAAGGCACAAGCCCGGGCCACACTTTCTCAATAGACTAGGAAGGAGATGGGGTAAAAGAGAAAATCGGAGAAATGGTATTTGTTCAATGTGATCCTACCGGACGAAGAAACAATTGCAAAAGTTACCTCCACCCATCCATACAGTCTCTTCAGGATCCGGACATGTGCTTTAAGCTTAGGCAGAGAAGAGAGGTGTGCATAACTAAATAGTTTAGTCAGCTTCTTGTCCCCTCCATCACTGACTCATCATTGTCTTCACTCTGGTGCCCACTGCAAGGTGGGCAGGGAAATTGTCCACACTGTATGAAATTTCTTCCTGGGAGATGATTTCTCCCTGTGGCTGGGCTCAGAGTTTCAATCTTTTTTTCCTCCAGCATAAGATTCTGAGGAAATTCCAATTCATTGGAGACGCTGTTTCGGCAGTGTGATAGCTGAAAAGAGATGTCTATGCAAAAACGCAACTTTTACCTTAAAGGAGTGAAGGTAGTTTATTCTGGAGCCAAATGTAAGTGACCATGGAACAATTTAGGTTATGCCAAATTTCGTTTTCCAGAGTGGTAACAGTTCTAAGAAGTTTCATAGTAACAGAAGAAAGAAGCTCATAACTCAGGAGGCTTTTCAGATGCATCACTGAAAACATCAGATAGTCAAATCACAGAAAACCTGGGACCCATCACATAGGCCTTAGATACTCTCTGATGACATTCTTAGCCTTTGGGTTGGTGGAACTAGGGGATCTATTTGAATATTACAGAGGATTTACCTAAATGCATTGTGTTCGGATTTCTTTTCTCGTCCCATGCCAGGCTGCTAGCTCTCACTAATCCTGTACTAATATTCCTACCTCACCAACTCTGAACTTCACCCTAAATCATCAGTTTAACTGTGACTCCACAGTGAAATGGTAGTTGAACTCTTCTATTTTTATGCCAGCTCTGATTGAGTATGCTATAATTAATAAAGTGGGGTTTGACAAGTATGAGTCTAAGTGAGATATTCAGGTAGGTTAATTATCTTTCTGGTTTTTTCTTTTCTTTCTATTCTGTCTTCTGGCCTTTGTGCAAGCTCCTTTGAACAGAACTCTTTAACAGGTTTATTTATATGCTGTTCACAAAACCATAGACAGAACCTGACCAAGCATTTCCAGGTCAGGTGTCTCAGAGGGGGAAAATGCTCTCACCTCCCTACTCCCAACCCTTTACAACTCATCACCTCACATGGTTCAATTCAGAATAGAGAGCTCTGTACATGCCCGCCCCCACCCTTTGTTTTTTTGTAACACACCACTTTTTTTTTTTTCCGGAAAAGTAAGGGCTTTGCCTGATAAGAAGGTGCTGTTCATAGGAGTTCCTGTCTCCAGGTCTGTGAGGACATGCAAGAGAAGTGGGAAGAGATATGCTCTCCAGAGAAAGACTGCACCTTCATCAAAACCTGTTGTGTAACTTTAAGAGAACTTCACACTCCCTGACAACGACTCTTTTTTTTTCTCACGACCCTCTTTCTGTTCATTTCTGTTTCCCAGGTTTTTTTTTATTTGTTTGTTTTTGTTGTTCTTTGTTTTTTTGCTTTTGATGGAGAGCTGAGCGGTTCAAGCCTTGGGTTCTAGTAATAAAGGCATGGGGTCATGAAAGGAAGAAAAGAAAGAATTGGAGATAGGCCAGCCCTGCTGTCTGTCAGCTTTCTGTTTAATTAACAAGTACCTGAGATAATATTCCAAAGAAGAAATGAATGATCTGGACTCATTGTTTCAGTCCATGCTAGAAGGGCTCCATTGGGTTCCAGATCAGGCACGGCATCCTGACTGGGAGCCTGTGACCTAGTAAACCTGCTTCCTTCATGGCAGCCAGGAAGGAAGAAGGGGTTGGGGAAGAGGGCAAAGGGGACCAGAGACCAGGGACGAGATACACTCTGCTCAAAGTCATGCCCCTAGTGACCTATTTCCTGTACCCAGGGCCCACCTAAGAATAGTTAGTTTATGAATCTCGTTACTTCTCAATAGCGCCATCAGCTGGGGATCAAGCCTTCAGCTCATGTACTTTGAGAGGGTCATTGGTGGCAGACCATAATACTTGTTCTTGTTTATAGTCATGGAAACTATTTTTCTGTAGTGACTAAAATTTATTGAGTTAGATATCTATGCATATGTATACCTGTGCATATGAATGTACGGCTTCTCCCTGTTTGTTATGGGCATGCATGCTCATGCATATAGCTGAGGAGTGATTTGGAGCATTCTTATTATATTCTATTCTGATAGCTATTGTGCACAATTCATTAGTTAATGTACTGATATTTTAAGGTGATTACAACACTATCTAATGTCATTTACTTTAGTTTAAAGAAAAGAAATTGGCTAAGTCCTGTGCTCATTTTAGGTCATTTAGCAGGCTCTTTGTGCCAAGAGTAAAATTCCACCCAATCGTCCTGTGGGAGATGGCACAGGATTATGTAACCTGGGCTTCAGAGGCCTGTGCTAAAGCCCCTGCTGCTCCTTTGGTTTGCTTGACCTCTGCTTTGGTTTAAACGTGTCTTTCCAAACTTCACGTACTGAAACTCTAAGTCTTCAATGCTGCATTGCAGAGGGAGCGGGGCCCAGTAGTTTTACTCCTATGTCAGTGCACTCATGAATAAATTAATGCATTTCTTTAAAAATATACCTTAATTTTTATTAATTTTTAAACAAACTTATTTGGGTTTGAGTGTGTGTGTGTGTGCTACAGAGGTATAACACCTGTGTTGAGGCCAGAAGACAAATTTCTTGAGTCTATTCTCTCCTTCCACCTCAGATTCCATGGATTGAATTCAGTTTGTCAGTCTGTAGGGCAGGTGTCCTTCCCACGGAGCCATTTGCCAGCCCAGTTAATGCCTTTCTTGTGTTGCTGGATTAGTGCTTGAGCAGTGAGCAGTTCTAATTCTCCTTGACGAGACAGTGACTGCATGGCTGGGGAGGAAGCAGGCTGTCACTCATGTCCTGTCCCTTCTGCACACTGCCACTTGCTCTTCTGACTGCCAAGTCAGGAAGCTGCATGGGGCCTTCATCTTGTTCTTCCAGCTGTCAGAACTGAAAGTGTAAGTCGATTTTTTAAAAACCAATTATCTTGTCTTAGGGACTTTTTATTAAAATAAGATATTATATACACATATTACAATAGAAACTAGACTAAGAAAGCTTCATCAAAGTTATTTTCTTCATTTGCATAGAGGCTATGTAGTGAGAAACTTGTTGTAAAGGTAAAATAAAATAATTGCAAGTAGGCACTTGAATTAGCATTGTTGTTTTGCTGTAAATCCTTAAGACCACCACCTGGGTATTTCTACTAGTGTTTTGTTTAATATTTTTAATGCTTTTAGATCTAAACCCTCCATACATTCAATTTTGGGGTATTATTTAATGGCTTTTCTTTGAGGTTGATCTACTCCATCAAGATTTTTTCAGTAGGTAATTTATGCAAGGTTTAGTAAGATGGACTTATGGCTTAAGGCATGTTAAATGACATAGTAAAAATGTCCTTCAATCAGGCAAATTTAAAAAAATTACTTCTATGATTTAGTGGGAGTTCCTCATCCCTCTGCTTTACTTAATGGGCAAATATATCAAGAACGGCTTAGGTAATGTAATTTACACCCTGCTCTTCTATTAGGAACCAAGTGAGTCTTTCATTTCTTTCTGAACTGAGTGACCACACATGAGAGTCTTTGAATGGTATGAGAACAGGTGAAAATCTGGTCTTTTTACAGTGATGGAGCAGTGCTAGAGTGGACCAGACAATATACTAAAAGATGGGATCTTCCTTAGTTTGTATATATGGGAATTCAGATGGTTTGCCTGGGATCTAGAAACTGTAATGAAAACACACACACACACACACACACACACACACACGAAACAAATCACTGACTTAAAATGAAAAATCCAGGAAGGACCGTTTAGCTGAGCTGTAAATTCACTGAAAGAGACTGTTTGGGCTTTCAAATAATCTTCCACATAGAAATTATCTTTCCACTATTTATCTCAAAGAGAGGACTTGGGCAGGTAAGAAAGTACACCAAGCACTAAGATGTCATTGCTGACACCCTCTCTGTCACACTTCTGTGTCTCACTTCTGCTCCTACCTCAGTAGTGCCTACGTCACGGACAACCCTGGACTGTGCAATGTGGGAGGTGAATTTGTCCCAGCGACCTTCACTCCCCAGAGAACTATGCACTTCCCACAGTGATGACTTAGCTGTTTTGAGAATGGTAAGATTGTTTGAATATGTTATATAAGTATTGGCATGTAAATGACTGAGGTGATAGCAATAAATATTGTCTTATAACAAAGGCAGCCATTTAGTCTGTGACCTATATTTTAGTATGAAAAATCAGATACAGTTCATTTTCTATTTAGAAGGAAAAGGTTTCTATCTTTCAGACACAGAATAGAGTAAATGGAAATCTGAAAGTAGGAAAACTACAGAAGAAATACTTTTATTCTAAAGGAATTAAGCTTGCTTCTCTTAACCACAGTTTTCCTCCTTGAAAAGAAATATTATCTCTGGGATTCAAATTTAATTAGTGGAGGACTTTTCACTAATTTTTATGCTGCCTCTTTGTCTCATTGCTGTTTTCACAGGATGTATGCTGAAGATGTCTTTAATTTGGTGTCGATGTGTTAGGCTTGGAGGAAATGGATTTCGTGATGTCACTAGCCTAGCATCCCACAGAGCAGTAATGGGAGGGCTTTTATTTCTCTGAGACGAATGCTCTGCCCCTTCAGAAAGCTCTGATTCCTACGGACCTCGAGTAAGAAATGCAGTCTGTGCTGGGGTAAAGCTATTCACTAAAGAGCTTCAGGTGCCGCTGATAATGTTGATTTCCTAGATAAGTCCATTTGTCTTACCCACCTCAAAATACAAGTGTTCATTAACCAGTGCTAAATTTAGTCTCTTCCAATTTCAGAGAAAGAAATAGTTGTTTTCAATAATCTTATCTGCTCTATAATTTTGACACAAGTTCTTTCAATTTTGTCAAGATAATGGACATTTTAAGATAGTGATTAACAACACTTCATTACTGTTTTGCCTTTCAGTACCCCACTTCTAAACCTGTCCAAGGATCAGGTGTTTGGTTCACATTGTCAAAGGTCATTTCTTTTTGTTCTTTCTGTCAACCAAGAAGGCAGAGGTACTCAGCAATGCACTTTTGTGTCCCGTTCACCCTTCTACTAAGAGTTCAGACCTCTGAATACAGAACTTCAGTTAGGGTGTCTTTAATTCTCCATTTTGTAGAATTTAAGATTAGTCATAGTCTGCTTCCCCCGTATCCTCAAAATAGAAACTCAAAGTAATAAGGAGGCAGCAGGTGGTTCCGGGTAGGAGCTAGCTGATAAGCAGGGATTTGATTCTTTTGTTCAAAGTAATATTTTTATTAATTATTTTATTGATTATTTCACATTTGCTATGAATATGTTTTATTGCCATTGGTTAATAATGAAGTTGGCATGGCAGAATGAGCTGGGCAGGAAAACTAACTGGATGCAGGGAGAGAGAAGGTGGAGTCAGGAAGATGTCATGTAGTAGCCAAGAAGCAAGAGATAACAAACCATAAGTCTTGTGCTAAAATATAAAATAACAGAAATTGGTTAATATAAGGTGTAAGAGCTAGCTAGAAATATGCATGAGCATATTCAGTGTTGTAATTAATATAGTTTCTGTATGATTCTTTGGGACTGAACAACTATGGGATCAGGCAAAACAGAAACTTCCTGTTTACACCAAGTCCAATTTGTGTTGTTCATATACTCACTGGAGCATGGACAAACTCCCAGTGGCCAGCCCCTTAAATAAAACCAAGTCCTCACCCACCCCACACCTGCCAGAGGGTAAAGAGCTACACTTTAGCAACCCTATCACAATTTTTAAGAGTTCTCTTTAATGGGTTCCTGTCTAGACTGTTTTTTTTCTGGGTCTGAGTGTGGGGAGAGGTTGTCACAGAAGTCTTCTTCTTTATAAATTCCCCCCTTTGCTCCATTTTGCATGTAGGTATGTATGTGTGCATGCATATGTATGTGCTTCTGTTTTTGTGTGCTGGTATTCTGTGACACTATCCCATGAAGACAAATGTTACCTACCTTAGACAGTGAACCAATGACAGACTAAAGTACAGACAGATACCACCAAAATCCAACTTGGTGAACCAATGAGTTTTATTGGTTACAATAATAAACACATACAATAAACACATAAAGTTATATAAGGAGCAGAAATGACTCAAAAGCAGCTACCTCACCAAGAGCCCACCCAAGCATAGATGACAGTTCATAAAACCTGGAGAACTGAAGCACATTGCGCAACCTTCAGACAGCTCAAAACATTGAAGGGTATCCTTTCCTGGTGGTTCAGTTGGTCTGAGCCTCTTCCGGGCAGCTTGGCAGCTTTGTGCTTCTTCTAGATAGTTCAGCACCTCTCTGCTTCTTTCAGTCTGCTTGTCTTACTATTGTTTTTTACTAAGCCTCCTCCAAGCAGTTCAGGTGTCTCCCAACCGTCTTTACTGTTCATGTACTGTTGAGGAGGGAGAGTACTAGTAGATCTGATAAGTTTCAGGGATTTCCTGGAGTTTCTTTGGTTTACTTCTTGGTAGCTTTCCTACAGGATGGGATGTCTTATTCCCCCTTAAAACATTTTGTTGGTGTTTTCCATGTAAACATTTCTGTCTTAAAGAGCTTTCCTTTGAGATGGAAAGTTTTAACTTTACAAGAAACTGCTACATAACAGCATGCAGAAATGTAGGTGTGTTCGAGAGGTGACCCTCTAGTGTCATTTGTCAGGACCAGCCACTTCAGTTTCTTGAGACAAGGTGTCACATTGCTCTGGAGATTTCCATTTAAATTTGTGTGACTGACCAACAAGAATTTATATGTATACTTTTTTTTTTTTCTGGAATGTCTTTTCTCTTGGTGAATCTGATATCTGGAGGTACCGGATTTCAGACACTAGACTGGAAGCCTATGTATATTTTCTTACTGTGCTGCTTTAGATAATTTCTATAGATGAATGGATGGTGGATGGCAATACTGCCTTCTTGGGAGAGAATATGTGCCTAATAAGGGAACACAGCTTTGTATTTTGCTGTGCTCCGCAGGAATCATGCAGTGAAACTTCAACTGATGGAACAAAATGTTGACACTCCAGAATGAATGTGCTCGGATGGAGATAAACCCATTTGCAAGGTCCTGGGCCTACCACCTTTTGGATATCAGCTGTTCTTTCAGTAAATCTCATGTGAAGCCATAAGCACCCCCCTTTGGTGCCTTCAGCAGTATATATATTGTTGACCACAACTTTTTCCCATGTACTGATATATTGTGTCACTATTCCCTAACTATGAGACTTCTAGTGGGAAATTTAGTCACACAGTCTAATCTCTGCTTCGTTCCCTGAGACAAACTTAGAAGCCAGTTCTTCTGTTTGGCAAACATTTGGTCAGGAGAGGAATTCTTCATATAAACCACTTTCCAGACCTAGATAGGGGTGGCACGTCCCAGGTTGCTTGATTCTTAGTCCTCTCCTTTTCTACATTCTTCGATTACAAACTTCTAACTTAACTAGCCTCACATAAGAATGCAGTTTAACTTATGAATTCCCCTTCTCCCCTTTTTAGAGTTTAGAAAACACTTATGAGCTACTGCCTGGGTGTCTTTTCTGACCTCACCTTCTCAGGGCCATAAAGACGTTGACAGTGTACCTCAGGCAGCTCTTACCTGCTTTTTGACCATGAGAAAATTCAAGCTCAGAGAATTGCCTTTATTTTGTGTGTGTGTGTGTGTGTGTGTGTGTGTGTGTGTGTGTGTGTAAGCTAGAAACCTAGCAAGAGGAGAGGAGAACAGATAAACTGATGCAGGAAAGTACACAGCAGAGAGTTCATTTTCTCCCTCAGATCCTTCTAAGTCTCACACTTACTGTGAATCTTCTTCTGAATCCTGAGGGGACACTGAGGCTGGCATTCAGAGGTTCCCAACAGTATTTCAATGTGTTATATATCTCAAACATCACTTTAGAAGCAATGAATTATGGTGCATGTGTGATATGAGGCTTAGAAAATTGAAATTGGGAAAATATACTTTGTACAAATATTCTATACATAAACAAGACTGTGGGAAAGAATCTTCATCTTTGTATGAGAACCTCTGTCAGGTTCCTCTTTGGTCATTTTGAAATCTCTGCATTCTTACTAAAATGGGATAGATTTTTTTCATAAATGTGAATGGCCATAAAATTTCAATCTCTTTTTACTCAACTTTTCAATTGCCCATATTCATATTATTTTGAATCCTTTATCTATCTCTCTTTAGCTGATTCTGTTTTATAATAGTCTGTCAATATGTTCCATTTTCTGCACTTATAACATTCTTCCTGATTGTCTCTCTCTTTCTCAGATCTGCTAGACAGAGTCTTAATTACAGATTTCATTCTTAGCTTCAATTTGTCTACCAAAATTATATAGTTTTTTATCTTGATTTTTTTCTGGCTTTGTGGGAGCCTAGCCAGTTTAGATGTTTACCTTCCTAGACATGGATGGAGGGGGGAGGACCTTGGACTTTCCACAGGGCAGGAAACCCTGACTGCTCTTTGGACTGGAGAGGGAGGGGGAGAGGAGTGGGGGGAAAAGGAGAAGGGTGGGAGGAGGGGGAGGGAAATGGGAGGCTGGGAGGAGGCGGAAACTTTTTTTTTCTTTTTCTCAATAAAAAATTAAAAAAAATAAAGCACTCCATTTTTACAGATTTTTTTCTGTTTCTTCTTTAAAAAAAACTTATTTTTTAAAAGCCAGACAGCATATGAAGAATCTTAGAAACCTAAAATAAAGAGAGAGAATGCTTAAAGCTTGCTGAATAGTATTTATTTTTACAGTGCAAAGTGCTGGGTGAAACAAGGAGTCGTTCTGGTTAGGGAAAATCGGGGGAATATATTCTGTGCTGTTTTATTGTAAATGTGATGGAAACAAGTATCTGAAGCAACAAAGAAAATCAAGTCTGCAGAGCAGAATCTATTTTTAGTCTTACACTCTTGTAAACTGAAGTGGATAGTTTTACAGGCTTCTGAAAAAAAATAGATTAATGCTGATACTCAAAGTGAACATGAACAAGTCAACAACTTTGTTCCCCATAGCAAAAGAAATGCATTTCCAACTAGAAAATATTGCAAAAAGGAAACCAACAATCATCTCGTGTTTCTTTGAAATGACATGCATGTTTACGGTAATGGTAAGTCATTGTGTGCATGAACCCACATTTAAGCCTCACAACCAACTTACCTGTCTGTCCCAGTTGCTTTTCTAATCCTGGGATAGGACGCCATGACCATGAAATTGTTTAATCTGAGCTTATGGTTTTGGAAGGTTGAGTCCATGGTGGTGGAGCCAAAGCAGGATGGCAGAAAAGCTGAGATCTTGCATCTTAGTCACAATTAGTAGGAGGGTGGGAGATAAACTGAAAAATGGTGGAGTCTTTTAAAACCTTCTAGCCTCCTCCAAGGAAACCACACCTGCTAGTATTTCCCAAAAAGTTTCAACAACTGGGGCCAAGCATTCAAACATACGGGCCTGTAGGAGCCATATTCATTTAAACAACCACATGCCACTCCCTGGCCCTTATAGGTGAATGACCATGTCTAAATGCAAAATGTGATTAGTCCAGTTTCAGAAGTCCCCAGAGTCTTTCACAGTCCCAACAAAGTAGAACAGTTGCTGGAGCTGCTGCTGGAAGAAGAGAAATACTTTCTGTGGAGGCACTGCTTCTCCAGTAGGTTTTCAAGTTAGGCATTTTCCAATCAATGACATGCCTTGACAAACAATCTTGATACTAAGGATAATTTTAGCACAATCAAAACCACAGGAAGCAGATTCAACTTTTACTAAATTTGCCTTAAGGAATTTGCAATTTAGCTTCCCAGGTGAGACAAAATCATTTACATGGTGAGCAAAGGACCCGCTGAACAATGTGCTGCTCCTCAGGAGTCTTGAGTACTCACACTTCTCGAAAAGCAGATCCTGGCTTCTGTGAGATACCTTCATAATCAAAAGGCAATCGAATCACTGAGCCCACTCTTCCCCACAGACGTCCATTAATTATCTTCTGCTCTCAGGAAATTGTGGAATCGTTTAAGTTGTTGTCATTTGGCACTTACATTTCTAGTCATTTTTTCAGGGAGAAAAGGGCCATCTACAATGAACCTTCAGCTTCCTTTGGAGGCAGTGAGGTGTCACACTTCAAGCTTTTGGTTTATATTGCTTTTGACAGCTGTCTCCCCAGAACTGTGAAATTATCCTTGATTCTTTCTTGTTTAAATAGAAAAACCCTTGTTGCTAAGTGTGCTCAGGATGTAAGAGAAGAGACGATCTCATGAGAAAATCACAAGGCAAATAATATTTACACTGATTATGCTTAATTAATTTTTATAGCATAAAAACAATTTGTCTTTTATTTGAAGTTTCATCTTCCTCCCACTGCACGTATTCTTTATACTATTACAGTACCCCACTGAAAACAAGAAGAACAAATGCAGATACTACTGGAAAATATTTATCTTTTACATTTAAAAGTTTTATTTTATTCATTAATATTATAATTTCTCCTCCCTCTACTCCTCACATTCCTCCTTCACTACCTTCCCACACAGATCCACCTCCTTTCTGTCACTAACTAGAAAAATAGACTTCTAAAGGATGAAATAAAATATATATAAGACAAACAAAACCAACATATTGGAATATATAATACAAACATACAGAAGACAAACATATCACAAGAAAAAGGTATAAGAAACTGATAACAGACACAGAGATCCACTTGTTTGCACTCTTGGGAATCTATAAAAACACAAAACTGAAAACCATAATATATATATATATATGTGTGTGTGTGTGTGTGTGTGTGTGTGTGTGTTAAGATCCATAAGATAAAACAGAGAGAGAGAGAGGGACAGAGAGAGGGAGAGAGAGAGAGAGAGAGAGAGAGAGAGAGAGAGAGAGAGAGAGAGAAATACGTCTATAAATAAGTAAAAAAAAGACTTGGCACAAAACTATGAGATAAGGAACTTTAAAATATACTGTTGAGTTCATTTTCTGTTGTCCAGCTTCTGCTGGGCATGTGATCTACCATTAAGAGTAGTTTATTTTCCCCAGTGAGACTCCCTTAGAGAAAACTAAATTTTATTTACAAGTTATCAATTACAGATAACTTCTGGATTACGAGGAGAGCATGTGCACACTTCTACTTTCACCTCTAAGACCTCTCCTGGTGCAGATCTGCACAGGCCCTGTGTCTCAGTCTCTGTGGATACATGTGTTTAGATCCTCTTGATTGATAGGGCTTTGTTTCTTTAATGTCCTCCACCCCCTCTAGTTATTAATATTTTCCACCTCCTCTTCTGTAGGTTTCCTTGAATACTGTGGGGAGAAATTTGATGGAGAAATACTGTTTAGGGTTGAGTGTTCCAAGGTCTCCTACTCTCTGCACCTCGTCCAGCTGTGGGTCTCTGTATTTGTTCCCATCTGTTGCAGGAGGAAGCTTTCTTATGGCAAAGAGCATGACAGCAGTCTGCGAGTGTAGTAGAATACCATTAGCAATAATTTTATTGCTGCTATTTTATTAGAACAGTACAATTTGGTTTTACACTCACAGTTCAGGTCTCTGGGATATCTAGTCCTAGGTTCTTGGTCACCCAAACACTGTTGGGTATGGGTTTAATCTCATGGCGTGGGCCATAATTTTAAATCAGATAGGTTTGCTGTTCCCATAAGGTTTGTGTCACCATTGCACAAGCATATCTTGCAGGAAGGAAACCATTGGAAATCAGAGACTTTATAGCTGAGGTGGTGTTTGTGTTTCTCCTTTCATAGTGTGTACAGTATCCTCTTGTACCAAAGACACTAGCCTATAAGGGTGAAAGCCCAATGAAGGCACCATCGACTTCTTCATGTTCAGCGAGTTGTGTATTTCTTGTTTTCAGCACTAGAGTCTTACTGTTAGTTTTATTTTATGATTTGGATAATGAGGTCTAGTTTGCCTTTATCATGAACCCATTATCCCTATAGGGTTACTGCATATACTTTATTCCTTCTTTTATTATTATTATTATTATTATTATTGTTTGTTTCTTTCATTAAGACAACACTAGTTTTCCTACTAAGTCAATGAATACAAACTATTATTTCATATTAAAGTGAGTTATTGTCCATGTTATTTATATAGACAGCAACAGGATAAAAGCTTTACATATATTATTAAAACACTGCTGTAAATTAAGATTCTTAATATGCTTATTTCCAGCATTCAAGGAAGCATTTGATGACTTGAAAATTCTTGGTTTACAGTTGATGTGACTACAGTGTTAACCTCAGGCTCCTAGAATTTAAAAGTGTTTTGGCATTTTCTGTTTATTTTCACTGTCTTTTACTATGTCCTTTAACATTGAAATTTTGTCTCTTGTTTTATTGGTATTCTAGCAGGAATTCATCATAACAGGTTCAAGCTCTAACACAATAGTCGTTTAAACAACTTGAGATTGTTTTCATAATCTGCTTTATTGCTTAACTGATCAAGACTAGTCCTTTTAGCTCAGTAATTTTTCATGTTGTTCCATTTTAATCTGAGAGAAACCTTACCAAGTTACGGGCAAATATGAAACTAAGGAAACAGGAGGATTTTTAAAGTTTGCCAACATAAAAGAATTCAGAATCGAAGGACCCAATGAAGCATAAATGCACAGAGACAAGGATGGAGGCCTAGTGCACAGGGCAGGTCATTTGTAGTTGTCTGGAGCCTAGGAAAGCCAGAGGCAGGAGGTAGGAAGGAGAAAGAGTTCTACCATAGATCTCAACTATGGTCCTCACACGAGTGTCCTCCGTATACCTGGGTTCACTTCACCTTCATTTGAGACTTACTAAATAAGAAGCTCAGAGTAGGGCCGGGCAATACATTTAAACTATCTCTGCCAGTGATTGACACATTGTTGAGGAAGACTTTCTGAGCTGCTCTATGCCTTTGTCACATGTTATCAAGGAGTACTTGGAGCCTCCTGGCTGGACAGACATCTGTCTCTACTTCAGTAGACCGGAGGATCAGTGCCATTGCCAGTGATGGGAACAAGATGTTCTGCTTATTTGGGACTTCCTAGCAGCGTGGAATGGCCAGCTGTTACAGAACAGTTATTTCTCTGTGGATGCCCATGGGACACCATTTGGGGAATACAGTGCAGCACTCATAGCTCATAGTTACTTACCTGAGGCTTATGGAAACCCTGATTAGAGAAGCTGCCTGTCGGATGGTGTGCCCCGGGCATCACCAAGGATTCTGTGCGGTATGAGATAGTCTTCCTGAAGCTGTGCTACTCATTAGTGAGTGTGGAGATGAGTTCCTATCTCTAGGAGAACCCAGGCCACAGGCTACAAGAAGACCTCAGTGAATGTATAAAATTGTCATCATTTCACAGTTTCAGGAATATTAACAATAAAAAAAGGTCAAACTAAAAGTATGAAGATACTGATGATTTGTTTGAACTGAAAAATCATCACAAAATTATATTAGAGAACTGGCTGTTATATTAACATTTTAAAGAATTTTTTGTTTGTTTTTGGTTATGTTCTTGTTTTGTGTTTGTGTGGGTTTTTCTTCCAAGACACTGTTTCTTTGTGGAGCCCTGGTGTCCTGAAACCCTGGTGGGTGTCTGTAGGTAAGGCTGGCCTCTCGTACTCACAGAGATTCACTTGCCTCCGACTTTAGAGTCCTGGAATGAAAGGCAAGCACCACTCCTGCCCAGCTTCCCAAGAAGTTTATAACAAGTGTCTATTTTCCCTAGTTAAGGATCTGTTGAAGTACACTGGCCCCAAGCTACCCCAACTTGTGTAAAATAGTGGATTTTCAGATCATCTCTTGCCTAAAAAGTGTTTCGAGGATGCTTCGAGGATGCTTCGAGGATGCTTTGAGGATGCTTTGAGGATGCTTCGAGGATGCTTCGAGGATGAAGGGTGGCTCTGCACCTGGGTGGATGTGTGAGTGGCACCATTTGTCAGGTTCCACTCAGAAGACACCAAGTGACAAGTGACTTATTCTTGGGGATAGCAAGGGTGTTATTCCAGAAGCATATTGCGGCAATCAAACCTGTAGGAACACATGGATTATTAAATCCCTATGAAGAAAACCAGACTCATATATATGATCGATATTAGACTGTCTTAATTGGTTTCTGTAGCAGTGACCGATGTCACGACCAAAAGCAGTTATGGTCGAAAGGAATTGTTTCACCTTATAGCTTGGGAGTCCATATTTCAGGGAAGCCAAGGAAGAAACCTAGAAGCAGAAACCACAAAGAATTGCTGTTTGCTGGCTTGCTCTCCAGTAAGCAAGGATGCTTGTTCATCCTGCTTTCAGGCTGTATCTACTACACAAACCCTCTTTCCAGAGGTGGCATCTCTTACAGTTGAGGAGGAGGGAAGGGAGAGAAAGGTTGATTTTAAAGAGTCGATCTGCTCAGTTGTGGGACTGGCAAGTCCAAAATCTTTGGGGAAGTTAGAAATTAGACAATCAGAGTTTGCTTAACATCCACACGTAATGAACTGCAAATAACGTCAATAAATAAATTAAGTAGTGAAATAAATATAAATTAAAAAACCAAGAAACTATCTTTTTGACATTGCAAACAAATCATTCTATAAAATCAAGCAAAGTTAACCCAGGTAAGGTGGAAACAAGGATGTTATTCCAGTGTAAAGTTGGTGAGAGTAATTATAGGACTTCATGGGAATGAATTTAAAAATTTAAACAAAGTATCTAAAAATTACTCATATGTTAGACAGATCAGCAATTGTAATTCTGTAATGAAGCCTAATGAAATAATATGTGACACGTGAATCTATAATGTATGTTCATTTGCACATTCAGTGACATCTATCATGAATTAAGATGGAAGTAGCCTCAATGAGATTTGTAATTAGAAAGCAGATGCAACCATGTGCTTATTTGGGAAAACAGTGTTGTTTTCCCAGAGGCTTTTGGTCAGATTTCTAGCACCAGCAGGCGTTCTCTTCTCTGGAGCAGGCTTCCACTCCAATCATAAAGAAGCTGGCATCCCCAGATAGTTGCGACACTATCGGATCAGTGGGCATATCTTAGCCAGCAGGTCAGTGTTGTAGCCTGCATGATCTACAGTTGAATGAGACTGCTGAGCTTTCTTCCCAAGCAGATTTCCTAACATCTTGCAGCACTGTAAATGTTTTCCTGAAGGGAGAGAGTTTCCAGATCATTCCAACTTGATTTCTCTGTTTCCTGTATCTTTAGCAATAGGGTTTTAGCCTCTAGTACTAGAGGGCAACCACGAGTGGTTATGAAACAGCATTTCACTTCCCATTGTGTGGTTCTTCCATTCTTTCTTTCCCTTCTCCTGTATAAGTTCCCTGAGCCACAGGGTAGAGGAGGCTTTATAGATGATCTATTTAGAGCTGATTACTCAATTGAAAATTGTGGAGGCCCACAAATGTGGATCTGTTCCATCTTGACTAAAAGTCAGAGAGTTCAGACTTATTCTTGCTCTTCCAAGGTATACAACAGGATGTTTTGACCTAAGGTGTGGCTACTGGATGTCTTGCCTAAACAATGAGATATTTTACCAAAGGTGTGGCTACTGGATGCTGTACTCTTCAAAGACCAGTCAACAGGATATTTTGACTTAGCGCGTGATTACCAATTATTTGAGATGAAAGGAGATGATTATGCTCGCTTGTTCTTTATATCAGGGAAGTCTTTTTGCTTTCTCCCTCTTGACTGGGGTATATAAGAACTTTGAGTAACAAAGTTGGGGCTGATCTCAACATTCATTGGATGCCCTCCTGACTCTATCTTTTGTTCCTCATCTATTTCTTCACTCAATTTACTCTTCTCCTCTGGAATATATGGACCTGTTAGGCCACACCCGACAGAAAAATTGACTTCTCAAAATATGAAATAGGATGTGTGCGTGAGTCACCTCAAAAGCTGTGAGCATGGGAGAGTTGTTCCCATTACTCATCTTCCATGTGGCAGCATTGGGAGGGGAAGAGATTTCCAACTCCCATCAATGCCCAAGGCAGGTGAGAGCTGTCCTTGCTCCTCATCAGTGGCAGCACTCAGGAAAGTGGTCCCCACACCTTTCCTGGGCAACACGGTAGAGTTGTCCCTAAAGGTGTAGGTGTGGGAGAACTACCCAGAGGATGTGAAAGCTGGGAAACAGACCCTGCCTTATACTCATGGCTGGAAGAGGTGAACTAGCCAGGCCAATGCTGGAGAACTCATCTGTGGTGAAGACAGGGGAGAGCTGATGGCTTAGCTAACCTTGCAACTACCCAGGCCCAGAACCAGGTTAAGTATTGGCTCAACCCAACATCCGTGCCATCTGTGATCTGCTGGAGCATGGGGGGAGGCAGTGGGCACCAGTCCTGCCAACCCAGCTCTGCAGATCTCATGACACATGGCAACAATGGGATGTCCAGGAAGAGTTTCAGTGAGGATCCAGTGCCAATGGTGTAGCAGAGATCAGGGGCCTCACACGAAATCAATGATTCTTTGTGATGAATATGATATGTGTCACATTGCAACTCCCATGATAAGATTTTCCTTTTCTTCCTTTTTTTCCTCTTAATTTTAATTTTATTTTATTGAGGGAGGAAAGTTGCATAGGCAGAGTGTGGATGCAAGGTTATGGGAGTTGGACGGGATTGGGATATATGATGGGAAAGACACAAAGGGTAAAAAAAAAAGTTAAAAAAATATGAAATAGGGCCAAGGAAACCGCTCAGTGGGTAAAGCTGCTTGCTGCCAAGCCTAACCACTTGAATTCAATCCCTGCAACCCACATGGTGGTAGGAGAGTTACTTATTCCCACAAGTTGTCCTCTGGTCTCCACAAGTACACCAGGACATTCCCATCATTCTCCCTTCTCTGTATGAAACACAGTCTTTAAAACTGTCATGAACTAATTATCTTTGCAGCTGGGTATCTTATACAAACTAGTGGTGAAATATATGGACACACAGATGTGTATATAGAGATTAATGATGAACACATCTCATTGTTCACCCTAACTGACATGCAAAGATGTTTTGGCCTCCATGCATCCTCATACATTTTTAGTTTATGAGTAGCAAATGCTTGTCTGCTTCTTTAAATTACTTACTTCTAGGAGTATCACTGATGGTCAGTTCTTATCAATCTCATTCTTTGCCTTCTTACCAGTTCTCTTCCTAAAGTCATTTGGAGTTTATTTTCCCCTGGCTCTCCTAAGAAATGAAATCACTTAGGAAAAATTTAATGAGTTCAGAATAAACTGTTGTGGACTTCATCTACAATAGGGATTATTTGTAAATACTATGCCCGTATAAAAACTCCAGTGTATTTCTTCCTTCTTTCCTTCCTTTCTTCTCTCTCCTGTTCTTTCTCCTTCTCCTCTTCCTCCTCATCTTCTTTTTCTCCCTTTCCTTTTTAAAACAGGGTTTTTCTCAGTATACTTGCCTGCCTGAAAGAAATCACTATTTAGGCCAGGCTGGCCTAAGATTCACAGAGATCCACCTGCCTTTCTTCACAACTACTGCAGCTGCCCCATGTCTGACTACAATCCCCATTTTCTTTTAAAACACTGTAGATACGTGATTCTGAAAGGAGTAGGGGCCCTCAAGATATTCTGGAAGTAATAAAGTCCAGAAAAGGATCCTTACAGGCTTCATACGAGGTACAAAATTTGAGCGACACAATTGCTCATGAGTTCTCCATGCTTCTGTACATAACCCCTTGTCTATACTTCTGTAAGCAACATCGAAACACTCATTGATCAGGTGCTCTTGATTTCTCCAATCTTCCACAAGCAACCCCTTGTTTATACTCCTGTAACATCGAAACACTCTTTGCTTTACCAAGTTGGGTTGTAGCAGAATTGTTACTTTGGTTGGTCATTGGTGCCCTAGCTTGTATGAGTAGACATCTGTTTATGTATCCCCTGGAAAATTCAAATAGTAATCACTCTCATTGTCTTTTCCAAATAGTATATAAATCTATTTCTTTTCTTTCTTTCTTTCTTTTTTTTTTTTTAGATTACTTGACAGTGTCCCTCCCCGCTGGTTGCAGAGATTATAGTGTGTCTCCCATCGTTGGTTATTTTGGGATTGACTTGGGCTGTCAGAAGACACTAAAAAGACCACAGGGTTTTACTTAGAGTGCTTTACCTTTGCTATCTTGACAAGGAGGCGGGGCCTGTGGGTAGAGTGAGAGAGAGAAGAAGCAGAGCTCCACAATTTGCTGAGCCACCAGAGCCTGAAGCAGACCGCCAGCTGACTTGTAGATATGTGAATAGAAATGATCAAGTCACCTAATTGATAACACCTACAGATGCCATTCCTCTGGAGGAATACTTAAGAACTGTGATTCATTCATTTATTTATTTTGTAGAAATTTTGAGTCATACACTTTCATAAATTAGAAAAAAATATTGTTTTAGGAGGCAAGAGACTGGGCTTTTGTCTTTTTCTGAATAACAAGAAAAATGACCTGTGGCAAGTTCTTTATTCTTTCTGGACTTCAGTTACCTCATATATAAGAATCAAAAAAGACACTTCCATAAATGTAAGCTGGGCCCATACTTGACTTTGATATATATATATATATATATATATATATATATACATATGTGTGTGTGTAAATTGTAGTCTAATAATCTTATTTTTAAGAGTTTTCTTTTATTCTTAAGAATTTCACACATGCACAAAAGGAATATGTTCATATATGTATAAACTGACAACATGAATCTTCTATGGTATGTATGGTTAAGGGGAAGGTTTTCATTACATATGATATGAGAGAGAACAGCCAGAGGCATCTGGAACAGTCCAGAGTAGAGAGAGAAAGTAGTGGACTGAAATGGCCAGCAGACTGTATTTGACCATGAGAAGCAGGAGAACAGAGAGATAGGGAGAGTTGAGTGGCAGAATGAGAGATGAAGCCAAAGAGTTCATGGACAAAAGGAGACAACATAGCCGAAACAGCAAGGTTATAGGAAGTATGAATAACTGAAGGGAGAGAAGCTTCTGAACTGGCGGGCATTTAGAGTAGGGGAAGACAGGCGAAGACCAGAGAAGACCAGCAGGCCAGCATGGATGCTGAAATAAATAATAGGAACTTGTGATACTGAGGGAACCTGGAAGCCAGCATGTGCTTTGGTATACCAGGAAGCATGACAGACGGCCATTTGACCCTTCTACCAGTGATAAGGGAAATGGCTCCTTTTGGGAGAGGGGGATCCAGCTTTATGAGTTCCTGAGGAATAACGGCTTTTGTATAATCACCAGAATTTGGGGAAATGGGGTTTCCTTTAAACCTGACAATATACACTCCTCTCTTCTTCTCTCCCCATATTTCATCCTCATGTTTCCCTCCCAACTTCATGTCTTTTTTGTTTGTTTTAGTAATTACTAAATCCAGTTTTACTGCCAATATATGTGTGCACAGGTGAGGGGGCTACCCAATTAGGCAGTTTCCATATCCTCAATAAAAAAATGATCTTCCCTCCCTCAGCTAATATCTCCTTAGCAGGGAATATGGCCTGAACATCATCTACCCTTTGGTTCCAGAATACTTGCTCCAGGTAACTACAGGTGCTCTGAGTTTTCAAGGGCTATAGCCATGTCATGTCCAGAAGATTGCATCTTTTAGCACTCACAAGACAGTAAACTCCAACTCCACCCTCTTCTGTAGTTTTATCAGCAATTAGAATCTCTTAGAATGGTTAGGGTTCTAAGAGAGAAAATACGAGAGTCCAAGGAAATTACAGGACAGTGTCGGATGAATAATGAACTAAGATTTAGGAAATCAAGATGAACAGAGGCACCTGGATACCTAGATTAAGATCTGATATTAGCTAAGGCAAGAGAAATACTTTTTTGAACCTGTATTTTCACCCTTTCTCCATCTGACAGCCATCTGTATTTCTTCTTCTCATCCTCCTTCTCCTCCTGCTCCCCCACTCCCTCCTCCATTTCCCTCCTTCCCCTCCTTCTTTTCTCTTTGGGCTCAGAAGAGCATGGGTGAGCCTGCAGTAGCAGTCCTTCCTTAAAGTTATACACCTAGTTTCAGACTCTCCCTCAGTCCCTTTTACCTCCCTTCCATCCTTTCTTCCCACCCTTCCTCCCTCCCTCCTTCTTAGTTTGGGTTATTTAACATAAATGTATGTTCAGATAAAGCAAGCCTACTTATTTCTGCAGCAGCCCTCACTTTTGGTCCTAAGGTTATGTTTTAGGGGCTGTTACCTGAAAAGATTTACTGCCCTCCAGGCAAGTATAATAAAGAAGTAAGTTTACAAACAGCCCTTTCATATATATGTTTATTCATCCTCCACTGCTTTTTATGGGGATGGAAAAAAGGAATTGCCATACAGCAGGGTAGACTGGGGAATACAGATTTTTGCTGGGTGGCAAACTGCCCAGATAAAAATGGGCAGAATGGGAGAAGCAATTAACCATCGCTGCTACTATGATAGATTTCTGTGGTTTGCTCCCAAATTTATGGAACTATAAAATTCTTGCATTTTACTGAAGTAGGTTTCTATTATTTTAACATATTCCTTCCTTCCCATTGTCACAATTCATTTCTCCATACACCTTAAGGTGCTGTATTTTTGTCCAACAAAGGTATTGGTGTTCTTGACAAGTTAGAGATCTGCAAGCAAATCTTAATGAAAATACAGCGATGTGGATTTTGGATTTACATTTGATTGGTATCCCACCACAGGCATTTTATTAATGTTGTTTCATTCAGATAGTCTTTATATTATTAGGAAAAAAGGGAGATGATATAATTTAACAAATAGATATAGATTCTTAAGGCCCGCTCCATGTATTGTTGTTATGTAGGCAGAGTATGAGCCAATGGATTGCCACTTTTTATAAATTGCATAGTAATTTTATACTTGAACCTACCACAGTTTTAAATAACTATTGTTTACTGTTAATTACATGGCGATTTCTGCAAGAGCATTCCAGAATATCTTTGAGTTAGTCTTGTGAAGTTAATGGCTTGAGACGGGAGAATCAAATTACAAGCAAGGAATTTATTGTAAGAATAAGCTGCAGGGGACTTTCAACCCAGGACAGAGGTTAGATGTGATTTCAGTACACCATGAGGCAGTCTTTAAAATGCTAACGATCAACTGATATAGTGGCATTTCATTTGTATTTTAATAAATAAAGCTTGCCTGAAGATCTAAAAAGTAAAACAGCCACACAGACCAGCCTTAAAGACCAGGAAGTGGTGACACACGCCTTTAGTCCCAGTAGGCACAAAGGCACAATGACACACACCTTTAATCCCAGTAGCCACACTAGCTTGCCATAGAAACCAGGTGGTGGTGCACGCCCTTAATCCCAGAACTAGAGAGGACTATAAAACAGGAGGGTATAGCTCTTATCCACTACCTCTAACTCCTACAATCTTTCTACCTCTTATTTTGCATAGATCCCTTGTCGGGGTCCAGTGCCAGCCCAGACCCTAAATTGTTCCTCTGGACCTGCATGGAGTGGCGGAAATAAAGACACAACTCATGTGGTTTTATCGGGAGTGAAATTCTCAGTGATCCCTCATGAAATCCTGAGTTAACTTCTGGAAAAATACCACTTGTTTATTCTCCAAACAGCCTTTATACCCAAATGTAAACTGAGGGGGGAATACATTAGCATTCTGTTTCCTAGGTAACTAGGTGAATGTCTCTGGTCATGTCTACCTCTTTGACCATACCATTCTATGGCCATTTTGTTATGTCTCCCTGGTTTTCCTGCTTTGTATGCTAGCTCTGTCATGTAGGCCTGGATTAGAATCTCTATTCATGCATCCTCTAAATTACAAAAAGGAGCAAAACATATTGACCCTCTGTTAGGGTAGCGACAGCTGGTCTGGAAGGCTACGTGATCACCTCAGGTACTAACTATGGCTTGAGAGCCTGGCTGTCATATCATGTAGAAACCTGGGCCTACAATCCCTAAGTCTTGGGGGTGGGGATGGGGATTGGGGTTGATGAAGACATCTCACTTAGGACTGAGTGGTCCAAAGTTTCTCACTCTGTACATTGTCCAGTTGTAGGTCTCTGTGTCAATCACCATTGACTGAAGGAGATGCTTCTTTGGTGAGGGTTGTATGGTTCACTGGTCTAAGGGCATAACAATATATCTTTAGGAAGAGTTCATAGCAGGGTAGTATTGGTAAGTAGCATATATAATACCTTCTAATATTCTGAGTGTTAGCTTTATTTCTCCATGTTACCAACCTTAGCATACTAGAGAAAAGAGAATGATTTCTGCTTCAAACCATTGGAATTACAGCAGTGATTTGTTACAGAGCTGTCTTGTACTTTAACTAATAGCTTCTATTCCTGGACCTCAACAGATAACCTGGAATTCTTGTTAGTTCCTGTGGCCAAAGCAAAGTTTACTGATCTGCATTTTCAGTTTGGCAGAGGTGCTGATCTGTAACTTTTCCTGGGAATTCTGTTCCTGCTTACCTCAGAAAAAGAGAGCAAAAGAAAAAAAAAAGATCAAATAAACAATTCCATCTAAGTTCAACTTTGTGAAGTAATAGGCTTATTGAGGTTACTTAGAGGAGCATGGGTGAGTCAAAGGCAGCTGCATCATAGAAACACTACTCCAGCATTGATGATGACAGATGGAAGTTGCACAGCTTATAGGTTACAACTCTACAAAAGTCTTTTCTACCCTACCTAACTCCAGCACCTGCTTATTGTTTAAGCAACCGCAGAAAGAGGCTTCTTGAGTCTTGTGAGTTTCCTGATCTTTTAAGTAAGTGTTCCTGATCCTGATAAGTCCTGTAACATGCTTTTTGCTCTTTCAAGGAGTGAATATTTCAACACAGAGAAAACAACTATAAGAGCACAAAGAAAGTATACATATATATTTTCATTATTTTCTGCATTTGACAGTTGGACTCTTCTATTGGGATTTGAATAGGAATGGGATTAGAAAATAAATTTCCTTCTGAGTTTTAGTGTTATTGCTCCATCATCTTTGTTCTTCTAGAAAATGTTTACTTAACTTATGTTCTTTCCTTCTTTCTTGAAGGTTCTATGATCTTGGAAAAAATCTATAGACTGAGTTTCTCAGTAGAGTGATCTAGACAGACTCTGCTAGGCATGGAGGCTTTTGTACTCACAGGTAACTAAGTACTAGGGGAACCAGGAATGTTAAACACACAGGGTTGTCTCTTCAAGGAGAGAGGTATATAACCCATTTCTTACCCAGAAGACTGGGAGTAGAATTAATTAATAGGCTGGTGAATGTTACACTATCTGTGTAGCTGAGACCATGCCGGATCCTCCACAAGACCTTTTTCTTGAACTTGTTTTTCTCAATTAATTTATAGAACTTCTTTTTATGGAAGTTGTCACATGTACTTTACGAAGAGTTTTGATATAGTCCTGCCAACAAAATTTTGCTGTGCACATGGGATTAAGTTAATTATCACCAGAGAAAATTTCACCAAATTGTGCTGTGCTAAAATATGCCTAAAGTAAACTATTGAGGTCAGATTCCTGAAGTGTGAACTAACATAAACTACTGAGTTGTGTTGAACCAAACTGCCTTCTTGCCTTCCACGGCCTGTCATACTACTGGCGACGTTGTCCCCAGAGACCATTAGCATTTTATATTTTTGACCTGATGAAATATTCCAGAGAAGCATGTTGTAAACGGAAGAGAAGAGGGACATTATCTAGCTACATAGTTCTGGGAGGAGAGTCAGGGGAGAGAGCCCACAGCTCCAGCATTCAGTATCCACTATGCATGCTTCATTGTCACTTTTTAAGAAAAGTAACTTGTCCAAGTTCACAGCTATTTTTAGTAACCAAAGTCCTGAGATACTCTATTTTAAAATTTTATGAAAAACATTTTTCATATTTTGTTGTCGTGGCGTGAAGTGGAAGCGAGTCATTCTGTGAGGTAAAACCTGGGAAAGCATCCAGCACCTTAAATAATTGCCATGCAACTTTTATATTAGTCTTGATATTAAACTCCCTTACTCAGTCAGGGGTCTCGTTGGTTGTAATTTCCAGAAATATCAGAATATATCTTTCTGAGGATTCTTCAGAGTGAATGATTACTTTTAATTGTTCTCCACTATAGACTTTGGAGCTTGTCTGTATAAATATGTATAATAAGTGGCCATTCTCTTACTTCCATGTTAGTGTGAGGAGGAGGAAGAGGAAGAGGAGGAGAGAGAATATGAGAGATAGATGATAGATACATAGATAGATAGATTATATATAACTATATTTAATTAAAAGTTTCCATCTGTTCTCCTATCATTGAGGCATGAATTTAGGTATGTATTGTCTACTATTTTATCTTGGAATCCAAATGATTGATTTTATTAGATTATTGTTTTGTTTTCCCTGTTTACAAAAGAGATGATTTAATATGCCTTACATTTCCCTGTATATGTTCTTCTAGGAAAAAAAGAAATTGATGTTTTATTTAATGACGAAAATAATTAAAAATCCTGATAACTTCTAATTCAGGGAATTTATTGCCAGAAGAATTACATAAATAAAGATATGAACATCTTGATTTTTTCAGTAAGTCTTTGGATCTTTGTTTGACATATCTATTTAAAAAAGCAGAACATGTAAACTGTGCTTATGTTTAAAAGTGAAGCTAGAAGGCAGACAGTAAAGTGGCAAACTTTGAGATCATGCAAAAAAGATTAAGAGAAGTTGATTGAATGGATGAAGACTCAGACACTGGACAGGCAAGCAGCACTACTAATACATGATAAAACTATATATTCTAGGGACACTGAAGCGCTTGCTCTGTTCATTGCTAGCTGACCTTCAGGAATCATCCAGTATGTTTATAAAGGAGGGAAACCCTGAACTATTTCTCCTGCTCTTGTCTAAAAGTTAATTCCAATTGCACTCTTCTTATTTAATTACTTATCGAGTTCACTGACTCCCTGACTGATGGAAATAAACTCTGACTCCCCATGTACGTTTTAGATGGGAGGCTTCCATAGGCATGAAGAGTTCGCTGACTTTCTAGAAGTTATTCAAAAACCCGAGTGTAGGAGAGTCTTTAATTGTTATCACTCAGGCCCAATATAATCAACTGTCCAACTGCTCATCATTACCAGTAGCGGCTTTCTGCCAGTCTCCTTGTTCCTGAGATGCCTCTCGGAGGATCAATCACATCTTCCAAGGCAGATGGAGATTTAACAAACCCGATTCTAGTTTGCAAACCAACCATCCTGCACAGAAGAAGACCATTCCTAATCAGGTAGCTGGTGGGGCTCGTGACATTTGCCAGCGTTAGCATGTGTGAGGAGGGTTCCAGAAACACTTCTCTGCACAGAGAAAACTAATATAGGATGCAGTTGCAGTTTGGCTTCAGGCTTGTGAAGCATCAGTGGAGCATGGTTCAACTTGATGTAAGTCTTTTGAGAGCCTGTTAATGATCAACACGTCCATTTAGCATGATTCATGGTGAATCCTATCAGTCCCCTTGCCTCTGTTGATACTAAAGACCACTGAAGGGAAATAAAGATACTTCAAAAAGGCTATTTGTCTTTGAGATCCCAATTTAGCAGGCCATTTAAAGCACAAATAGGGGCTGGAGAGTCAGCTCAATGCTTAAGAGCATGTGCTGCTCTTGCAGAGAACCAGAGTTTGGCTCTTAGCCCTGACCCAACTGGCTCACAACTGTATATAATTTCAGTTCCAAGGAATCTTCTGGCTTAGGGGTAGGGGACACCTGCATATACTTGTAAACACCACACACATACTACACAAACACACACACATATACACACAGAGAAACATAAATAAATATAAATCTAAAAGGATAAAACACAAATAGATCATTCCACTTTAAGAAATTTCTTTATACTTATTTATTTATATGTTTAATATATTTATATATATTTTATTTAGAAATTGATAGAGTACAGTGTGATATTTCTACATAGTAATTTTGAGTGCTCCATCATTAAGACCAAACCAGCTTCCCAAGATTTTGACTCCTAATGCTCCCTTTGAGGCATTAGTATTTCAACATATGACTTTGAAAACAGATCACAAGTACTCAAGCCATATCATTGACCAATTAAGTTTCAAGATTTGTAATCACAATATATAGCAGTACAGTCCAAAATTTATTTTAGTAATTTCTTTTTCTTATGACTATGTTTTAAATTTAATATGTGATTAAGTTAGTATGTTGTATTCAATATTTTCTCCATTCTTCTCGGTTTTAATTTGTATTTTAATATACTATAACTTAAAGATAAGGATGAAGTCATAGTCAGAGAATTGATACTTCTTTCCTTATGCTTTATACTATATTTTTACCACTATTTTATCTTTCCTGATAAACAAGTGATTAAGTAATTGCTAGCCTTCATTTCATTGTTAAAAATTATGATATATATGTGTACTAATATATACTTGTCATGGTTAGCCTTAACTGACATCTTCATACATCTTAGACTCATCTGAGAAATCTTCTCTGCAGAAAACTGGCCTTTAAGCAAGCCTGTGAGCAACTGGATTGCCTTGATTCTTTAGTGATTTAGGAAGACCCAGCACACTGTGGACCGCCCCATCCCTAGGCAGGTGGTCCTAGGCTGTATTATAAAACCAGCTGAGGATAAGTCAGTGAGAAAATCAGTGAGTCGTGCTCCTCCATGTTTTTTTTTTTTGCTTTAAATATTGTTGTAGAATATTATTTTAACCAGGCAAATATGAATTACATTTGCTTAACTGTGTAAAGGTTGTTACTTTCGTTTATGTTACATTTGTTTAATTATGAAAAGATGGGCTGCATCTGTTTCACCTTGCCTGCCTGAGGCACCTGATTGTTCTAATGAAGAGCTGAACGGTCAAAAATTAGACGGGAGAAAGGTTAGACAGGGCTAGCAGACAGAAAGAACAAACAGGAGGAGAAATATAGGCTTGGAAAAAAAAAAGGAGTAAGAGAAGAAGGAGAGAACAAGGGGTATACCTGGGGCAAGAAGCCAGGCAGTCAGCAGCAATGTAGATGTAGCAGCAGCAGATGTAGAGAAGCAATGAAAGTAAAATATCAGAAGTAATAAAGATAAGTCCAGAGACAAAAGGTAGATTAAAAAAAAAACGGGTTAATTTGAGTTAAAATAGCCAGAAAAGTGCTGAGCTAAGGCTGAGCATCCAAAACTAATAGTAAGTCTCTGTGTCATGATTTGGGAGCTGGTAGGTGACCTAAAAAAAATCAAAGCTTTGTACAAAGTTCCTGTTTGAGTTCCTGCCTTAAATTCCCTTTATTGGACTGTAGCCTGTAAGCTGAAATAAATCTATTCCTCCCATATGCTGCTTTTGGTTGTGATGTTTATCACACTGATAGTGTTTATATATTTATATGGTACATATATTTATTTATGATATGTCTTCTGTATGTGATATGCATATTACATATATTTCTGTTTTTCTCAATACAAATGAGATATATTTAGTTTTCATTATTTTCTTAAAAATATATCCTAGAAATTACTTCATATCCATTCTTAGAGATATGAAATGTGTCTACACATCTTCCATTCTGTTTCATATACTTTTTGAATTGGCAAGTGTGTGCTTGTAGTGGGTGGATGGTATGATGTTTGATCTCTGCATGCAATGTGGACTAGCTAAGAAAAACTAACAAGCATCATTTAATGTCTTTGCCAATATTTTGTGAACAGAAACAGTCTGTCCTTTGTAACTGGAGGGTTCTCTCCCGCCTGCCCGTTCACTCTGAGCCTTAATATTAATTACAAACTGTTTGGCCTATTAGCTCAAGCTTAATACTAACTAGCTCTTACAACTTAAATTAACCCATTTCTAATAATCAGGGTATGGCCAAGTACCCCATGGCTTACCATTTTATTCCTCCGGCAGCTGCTGGTGTCTCTCCTGACTCGGGCTTCTTTTTCCCTCTATCACTGCTTGGATTTCCTGCCTAACTATTATTCTGCCTGGCTATTAGTCAAATCAGCTTCGTTATTAATCAATGGTAATAAGACATATTCACAGCATACAGAAGGGCATCCCACATGAATACTTAGCTAGTATAAGCACACACTATGTTGTATGAATGTTAGTCAACATGCTTAGCTATTTAACTCAGCTAAACAATACGCTAGACATTTCCTTTTCCAACCAGTTTCCTACATTTAAGTTTTTATGATTAGTAAAGTGTGTGAATGTGTCTATATGTTTCTAATATGTCACTACACAGCGTCAGAAGGTAACTAAATGTGTAGTGTGTTAGTTGTCACCGAGCGCACCTCCATCAGGACTGTACATTCTGCCCTTTCCCAGCAAGGGAGGGGTATGCTTGTCCTTACAAGCTCACTGCCAAAACGTGCAGTCAAGCTTTTGAATTGCTGACATGGTAAGAGATGGGTGTGTCTATCACTCTAAGATATGCTTCTGTGTTTTGGTAATTTATGGAGTATGTCTTTTTTTCTTCTCAGAGTCCTGTAAGGGTTCCATGTGACACACTGAAAAAAAAAAACCCTTACTTGTTGCCTTGCCAAAAAAAAAAATGCCATTTTAAATGCTAACATTGACTGATTTAAAATAACAACTATGTTCCCATACCCTTAAGTTAAGGTCAAAGTGATTTGCTGTATTTTTTTTTTCAAGAGTGTGAAGTTTTCAGTCAGGTCTCTGATGTCTTGTAAGTCTGTTCTGGCATTTGGTATGAAGTAATCATCAATTTTATCTTTCCCTAGTGGCTCTCTAGTATTCCTCACATGGTGTAGTAAAAGGTCACGGTGTTGTTGCTGGTCTGTCAGCCTATCCATGGGAGTACTGTACCGTTTTAATTATAGATGATTTCTACCATTTTGCATCTCATAAGCTTGGTCTTAGAGTTTTCCTTTGCAGTCTTAGATGCCTACTTTTGCATATAAAATTTCAGTAAACCTTTTTAGCTATCTAAGATAAAAACCCAATACTTTTAAACTATATGTCATTAAATTCATATACACATTTCAGGTTTTCCATTATAATTCTGAATATTCCTAACCTAGAACAAGTGATGTATTTTTATATATTTCAAAAGTGCTTTCTAGTTTTTTCTTATGTAATTGTTACATACTTATTGTTAAATTTATCCCTCTTTTTTGGCAGTGTAAATGAAATCTTTCCCTTTCTTCCTCTCTTGCCCTCCCTTTTTTCCCTCACACTCTCCTCTGCTTTTCTTTTCCTTTTTACTTCCTTCCTTGGTTCCTTCCTTATCTTCCCTTTCCCTCTGCTCCCTTCCCCTTCTTCGTCCCTCCCTTCCCTTTTCCTTCTCATTCTTCCTTCTCTTTCCTTCCCTTCCCTCCCTTCTTCCTTCCCTACCCCTTTGTTTCTTTTTATCTATCTATCTATCTATCTATCTATCTATCTATCTATCTATCTAT
>JABTXL010012544.1:263724-300912 GCA_025134845.1 Neodon shergylaensis
CTATCTATCTATCTATCTATCTATCTATCTATCTATCTATCTATCTTTCCGGACATTGAACAACCCATGCTGACCTGTAAATGACTGTGGATGATTTTAAACTTCTGACCTTCCTGCTTCTCTCTTCCAACTCTTGAGATTACAGATTTTCTCCATCACATCCAGTTTACGTATTGCTGGGTATTGAACTCATGGATTTGCTTATGCCAGGCAATCATTCTACCAACTGAGCAGAGAAGTTTTTCTTTAATGGTAATGTCTAACAGATTTTTTTGTTGTATAAATGAAGGCTTTGAGTTTTTGCTCACAAATATTACATATTTATATTTTAGTGAATTTATTGCAGAGTAATATTCAGTGTTGATTTTTAGAATTCTAACATTGTCTTAATATCTTTGAAGAAATCATCTTTTTTTTCTTTGGATAACATTTTCCTTTTCATTCATTTTCCTTATTTAACTGTGCTATGAAAGACATAGTACAGGCTAAGCAGAAGCGGAGACAGTGTTCTAGATTTGTTAAAGAAAAATGATTTTTGATATCTTATTGCTTTTATTTTTATGGTAAATCTCTGTCAATCACTTTGATTTTATTCTTTGTGTATTGCTTTGAGGAAGTATCTCTCGCATACATCATAGAGTCAGGCTTTGCCTTGGGAAATCTTAATATTGTATTGAGGAGAGCCTTAAGATCTTGCTAGTTTTTCTTACAGCAATGAGGTAAAAGTGTTACTGGATTCATGGGATACTAATTTTTGTGTAATAAAGCACTTTACTTTGCAACATTGTGCTGTTTCTATCCCTAGATAGATGTCATGTGGTTTACTTTAACTGAGTTGCTTGAATAGCAGAATGAAGTTTTAAAAGGTATAGTTTTTGAGGGGAAATTAGTATCAGAAAAAGGTGTTGAGAAGTGTGTGGACCATGTTCTAGCTTTTGTATGATTATAGCAAGACTTAAAATAGGGCAAATATCAAGATTTGTAGTATGCAGGATTTTCAGATAATGAATCTATCTTCATATTTATCTTATTACTGATTAGCTTTGGGGCATTTTCTTAAACTCCCAGAGCCTAGAGTCCATAATTAGAAACTTCAGATAAAGCACGTTATTAACTCTCCTTCTTAAAACAGTGATCAACAGATATTACTTTCCATAAACAACCTTCCACAATGCTTCATTTTGTAACAAAAAATTGACTTGTAGATATCATATAATGTCATTCTTTTACCATTATGTGCTTCAATAGTAGTACTGTTAGAGAACGAGTTACTAGATGTATCTTTATTTGTATTTTCTTGTCTGTGCTCTTTTGAACTCTAATTCTCTAAAGCAATGACTACATTTCCTAGTTTTAGTTTTGAGTTCTCCCTCTCTTCTTACCATCTCTTTTTCTTTGCAAGTGTGTGTGTGTGTGTGTGTGTGTGCGCGCGCGCGTGTGTGTGTATTTGATCCCGTATTTCTGAATCATATAAATATATAATTACTTCTCAGTTTATCAGTTTGAGTGTCTTTACGGTTTTTTAGATATTGATTTTTCATGGATACATGCACAAAAGCACGAATGTGTTCATGTTTAGCTTCTCCTTTATAAAAAGTCATTACTATAGTTGACCCTCATTTTTTTATCAACACTTAATGTTAACTATACTGTGTGATTTAGTTCATCTAACTTGTAACTTTAAATAGTAGTATGTTTATAATTCTCATCATTGTTTCATCTACAAGGGATCATGTGCTCTTCAGGGGATCTTCAGAGTGAAGTCATTGTTTTGTTTGTTTTCAATTCAAATTCTACCTCTGTATCTTGGCTTATTTTTGGGGTCACAGTTTTCTTTCATTTCTGCTTTCACGTAGACAGAACTAAGCTGATGATTCTCCAAATATCTTCTCAATAGATGAAATCTATCTGTGTCTGTCTGTCTGTGTGTCTGTCTTCTTCATCATCTACCTTATATACCTACTAGTTATATACCTATTTTCTACTCACCTACCACATATCTACAGTAACTGCTTTACTTTAAATTTGTCACTGCCATTACTATTTCTTTAGATGGTGAAAAACTTGCTTGTTTGCCTTTTTTGAGGGGAGGAGCACAAAAAATAGTGTATAATATTCTAAGTGCTCAGCCTTCACACCTCCGTGGTTTTATGTTTGCAGCGCTACTTGTCACTCTTCCCACTCATGTGGCCTTTTAGTCCATAAACTCGGTGATGAAAGCTTTGCAGGTCTATTATTGATTGAAGATTCTGCTTTTCTTTTCCAACATTACATGCTTTTCTTTTTTTTAAACTTGCTTTCAAGTATCCTCTAAATGTGTTAGAATCCCTCACTCAATGATATGCTCTCTTATGTGTATCTTCAAAACTGCATTATCAGGAAGAGAGGTTGAAGTTCTGCATCATCTGACAGTGTAGATTACATCCTCCTCTATTGACCATACTGAAGCCCAGGAGTTATTTGAGGAAGGGCTGAGCCTTTGGTTCTACTCTATGATGGCCATCACCACATCTGCTGTAGTCACTACAGTCAGTAATTCAGAGATCAAGCTCTGGGGCCAACATAATTCATATGAATGGAGTATTTATTAATCATGCTCTGCCACCCCCTGCTTATGCTGATTAATCACCCACTTTCCTCAGCTTGGAAATGAGTGGCTCATAGAATTGCCAGGATGAAATGATTGAAGCACCCAAGGTGACAGTGATGTCCTACAGTACCTGCACCTGTTGTCTGCAGTCACAGTCATTGCCACCATTACCACCACAACTACAGCTACATTCATGCAGCATGTTCTTGTTCTGTACTGTTTTTTTTCTTTTTAACTCATCAGTGCAGTAATTCTCCTGGCATGTTTTCATGGTACTACTGTGCTTTCTTGTTTGCTTGCCTGATTGTAACTATCTTTGAATATTAAGTAGCTATAGGGATGTCCTATTACAAAACAGAAAATAGGAGATAGTGAGTCTGAAATAAGTACAGTCTTAGCCATTCAGTTTAAAGACAAAGAAGCAAAGAATTGAGAATCTAAAAGTGGTGCACAATGCTGCCGAGATAGTGTAGAAGGGAAGGTTAATTGGGGTACCTTCTTTCTGGAGAATAAAGATAGCTGGCTATTAAGTATAAAGCTTGCATCTTATTATTTATTATGAAGCATGAAGGTAATACCACTGAAAGAGCTAAGAACAGAGATCATTACCAAAGTTGCCTGTTGGAAGGAGGCGTTGGTTAGGAGGCACTGTGACAGCGGATGAGGCTGATCAACATAAGCCTCCCTACATTGTTCACTTTAAAAATTCATGGTCATTTACTCAATAAAAAAATAATGTAAAAAGTCCTTAGAGCGAATGTAATGTCCAAAGATCTAGAGAGGAATTTTGTATTTACTTGATTACAGTAGTTCTTCAGAAGGTTTCCATCTACATCAGAATTGGCTTCCCATGAAGCTCAGAGACAAGTATGACAGAGAGACAAGAACAGAAGCCTATTCACTGCAGATAGAACTCTGAGAACAGACTCCAACCAAAACAAATTCAAAAGAAAGCAATCCTACCCCAGTGTAGCTCAGTAGGCCAATGAGTGCATTAAAGTTATTTAAAGAGACAGATGCATCACTAAAATAAACCAAGTCCACATGGGTGACATCACAACTCTGCTCAATTTGCAGGCAACTCTATCAAAAAAAAGTCTCCAAACTTGTAGCAATTATTTACTGTTTACACGTGACCTTGGTAGGGTCCTTTTGAATTTTGTGACTTTATGCATTCTGGATCTTTCTTGAGAGTCTTTTAGCCTCATAAGCCTTTGAGTCATACTACCCTTCTCCCTCCAGAAGGGCATGTTTTGATATAGGGAAAACATCTACATAACATATGCTTGCCAACTACTAATTTCAATGTGTTTTAAAAACCATAACACACATACAATTTAAATAAGTCACTCTTGTTTTACAAACATGAACAATTTCAAATTTAGAGCTCTATAATATTAGCTCATAACATTCTACCAAATGTAAAGCAGCAGAATTATACCCTGTGCTGTTGATTTCCATGCTGCTCCTACAGAATATGCATAAATGTAGAGGAAGACACAGTTCTGTGTGCAGAAGGGCATACTGAGAAGAAGGTGGGTGCATTTCAGGTGTCAGTAAAAACACATATTGCAAGTCTTCATGGAGAAACTTATTCATATTTATTAAAATCTATATCCAAGTGTTTCTTTTTTCTGGGCTAGAATTCAATGTGTTCAAGATACATCAAAATGTGCTCTTTCTACTTTTATTATCATATACTGAGGCTAGACTCTGAGACACATTCTCATTTGTCACAAACAGCAAGCTTGGTTCTCACCTACTTGGAAGGGATTTCAATCATTTTTATCATTGTGAGAGCACTGTGGTGATTTCTGCTCACGAGTCCTAATCTCTAGTTGCTTCTATTCTCTCTCAAAACACCCAGATCAACCTAAGTTCACTCACTCACCTGGCACTGGAATAAGAAATCAGACAATGGGTCAAGAAAATAGGATTGTTTCAAGGCTGAGTTTCTTATGTGAACTGTCTCTATTTCCGCTTTGGAAACATCCCCCTCCCCTTTTGTTTATCCAACACTCTATGTATGTCTTATTCCTATTTCAGCAAGTTTATTATTTGCACATATGTTTGTCATAAATTCTTAGAAATATGTCAATTTGTCTTTTTATGTATTTGCTTATTCTTTTTCATTTGTGATGTGCAGGTATACACACATCTGCCAGTGGCTATGCATGTGTATGTATGAATATGGAGGTTAGAAGTCACACTTGGGTGTCATTCCTCAAGTGAAAATGGATGCTAAAAAGAATCCCAACACTAGCTCAGAATTGAGTATAATAAAGGTTTATTTATTTAGGGGAAGACTCATAGATCACAGTCCTTGGCACAAATGGGAAACAGAAACTGAGTCCAGCAGCCAAAAGAGAGAAAGAACACTTTACCTTGGCCTTTATAAGAGACCACACCCAAGCGAGTTATTTATTTAGGGGTAGACTCACAGATTACAGTCCTCTGCATGAATGGGGAACAGGAACTGAATCTAGCTGAATCTAGCATCTGGAATGAGAGGGGGCATGTGCTTACATCAGCATTTATAGTATAAGAGACCATGCCCAAGTGGGCTGGTATCTTAAATGCTACTGACTGAAGGAGTGCCATTTACTTTAGTATCTGAGACAGTCTCTTCTTCATGACTAAAGTTTGCCAATTAGCTATCCTGGCTGCCTTAGAAATCATAGCAATACTTCAGTCTCATCCCCCTCCCACAGTTAGGATTACAAGAAGGCACCATGACACCAGCTTTTTAATTAGGATCTGAGAGTTGAACAGAAGACTTCAGCAAATATTTTACCAATTGAACTATTCTTTAAGTTGTTCAGTTATTTGTGAAAATTGCTATATATTTATAAATGTATTTTCTATATCATGGTGCTTTGAAGTATGTATACATTTGAAACAGAGAAGGTTATTAAACTTATGTGAAAAGAAATGTAATTTGAGAGTAGAAAGGTGAATGCCAAAGGCTGCCAACAGGTTAAGATGGGGAGATGTTTGTCAGTGAACAAATTTCAGTAAGATAGGAGGAATAAACCTAAGATATTTGTTATATAACATGTAGACCCACAGTTACTAATAATCACAATACAGTATGTTCTTGAAAGCTTCTGAGAGTAATTCTGTTGTTTTTGTTTGAGGCAAGGTGTCAGGTAGTTCAGGGTTGTATGGAACTCCTTACAAGTCTGAGTCTATACTCCTACTTCTCTTGCCTCTACCCCTCTACTGCTGGGATTACATATATGCATTCCCACCCGTGAATATGTGTGAATCTTTTGTAGATGTATTCATAGGGCCTCGATTCTACAACTCTGCATATTGATTGGTTATGGCTTTCTGTAGTGGTCACTGTTTATTGCAAGGATAAATTTCCTTGATCAAAGGCAATGGCTATACTTATCTGACTACTACTACTTTAAGATTACACTTGTAAGTGAACAAATTTTTATTGATTGTTGCTAGGAATTGTGCTGGTTTAGTAAATTAGTGGTTGCAGATTCTTCTCCGTGATTTCACTGGAACAGAGTAGTTAGTTATGTTGCCAATACCAAACACCTCACCAACACAACTGCTCAAATAAGAGCTGAACAAGAAGGACATCAATGAACTCACTAATCTGCATGGGGGAAAAGCCCATAAAGCCTCAACCCCACACAAAGAACTACAGGCAACTGAGTAAAGCTGAAAATGGAAGAAGTGGCCCACCTCAAGGAGGAGTAGGCCAAGTGATTGTCTAGTGCAAGTGATCAGCTCTAAAAACATACATACAAATAACATTATATGGGTTCAAAAGGCTATATTTGGGAATATTGGTGCATATACAAATACATATATGCCCTTGTGGTATGATTGAGCATCCTTTGGGTATATGCCCAAAAGCAATATTGCTGTTTCTTGAGGTATATTGTTTCCTAATTTTAGAAGAAATCATCACACTGATTTCCAAAGCGGTTGTACAAGTTTACACTCCCACCAGCAATGGAGGAGCATTCCCCTTACCTCATATCCTATGTTCACAGCATTATTATTTGTAATAGCCAGAACCTGGAAACAACCTAGATGCTTCTCAACTGAAGAATGGATAAAGAAAATGTGGCACTTTTACACAATGGAGTACTACACAGCAGTAAAAAAATACATCTTGCAATTTGCAGGCAAATGGATGGATTAAGAAACAAATCGAGTGAGCTAACCCAGACCTAGAAAGACAAACATGTAATATACTCACTCATATGTGGCTTCTAGATAGAAAGCAAAGGATAACTAGCCTACAGTCCACAACCCTAGAGAACCTAGACAACAAAGATGACCCTAGGAGAGACACACATGGATCTAATCTTCATGGGAAGTAGAAAAGGACAAGATCACCTGAGTAAATTGGGAGTGTGAGGATTATGGGAGAGGGTAGAAGGGGAGGGGAAGGTAGGGAGGGAAGCAGAGAAAACATATAGCTCAATAAAACAATAAACAAAGCAAAAACAAATGCATATATGCATACAATGACAACTGGTGAAGAAGAGAGGCTATACATATAAAGGACAGTGGTGAGGGCTCTATGGGAGGGTTTGGATGTAGGAAAAGGAAGAGATAAATGTTATAATTAAAATACAGTTTGAAAAATGAAAAGGGAAAATGTATGTGAAATAACATGCTGTATCCACTTGGTCTTTTCATCCACTACACTTTCAGCTTCACATTGCACATCACCTAGACCTTCTGTTGACTTCTCTCCCCCAGTACCTTTCCTACCTCTTATTGTTTTTCCACACACATATAAGTATTTGGAAAAATATCAACGAATTTTGACTAGTGGCTCTCTTGAAGTAATCATATTTTTTTTGTCCTTTAGAATAGCTTGACAAAGCCCGTTTTATTTATTTTTTCTTCCTTGTGGCTTGAGCATGATTAGATTTTGTTTGGGATTTGAGGCTTTCAGCATTTTGAATGAAGGACAGGGGTTATGTTGTTTTGGAAAGTACCTAACAAAACTATTATATAAGATGGCAAGGTTAAGAATGGTTATGATTATAATATACATAATTCAAGTGACCTCAGAAACTTGAAACACTGAAAATGAATACATCTGATTTTAGGTTAATTATGAATTGAGAAGGGCATTTTATACTTAAATGTTAATGCATTTAAATCCCAAAGTTTTTGGCATCTTTGATTTTAACATTATCGTTCTGAAAAATATGAAGGAAAATATAAAAAACAATTCTAATAGCATTTTATGTGCTAATGATACTTCTACAAATAATATTTTCATTGTAATAGAAGGACATTGTCTATATTATTCATGATGAATGTCTATATTATTATTATATATTTTTGTGATTCTTGGTTAAGAATAATGTATCCTTACATAATGATTTTGGCTTTCCCATTTTAGTAATAGTTATTTGCCACTATTTTTCAATAAGTCAGGATCAGAAAACCATTTAGGGAGAATAACATTTTCTAATACATGTTAATTGAAATTGCTTTAATTATGCCCAAGCTAGACACCTAAATAAAGACAGACACTGTGGCAGGCCAAACTGAAAGACAGATGGATTTCTTACATTACTATTACTACTAAATTGTATTTTCCCATTAAAACTCTTTCTGGTAAAATTTGTACACCAGGGCTCTGTTAGATAAGAAACCAATTTCTTGATGCCTATGATTCACAGAGAATACGAGTAAAAATACTCACAAAGAGCCATATCATTGGTTCTTGGCTCCTGTGCCTCTGGATCACTTTAGGTCTCCACAGGTCATCTCAGGTGCCTTCTGATATCTTTTCATAGCCTGTTAAGTAGAAATATTTGTTTATCTCAGTTGTGTCCCAAATACAATTCCCTGCAGTAATTTAAAATAAATTTCTTTAGTGTTTCTATGCATATTCCCTACTCAATTCTACATGTAGGGCTGAGTGAAAAGGGATAGTTTGTGTCACTGAAAGCCTGGCCACACTGAAAACCAAGTATATCTATATCTCTCTATATATATATGTGTGTGTGTGTGTGTGTGTGTGTGTGTATTCCTGGACCAGTTGTGATATTATCTGTCTATGAGAGCTAACTCTGGGCAATGTGAGCTGGTGTGTTCCAAGGTGGACAGGTAGCTGCCACACTCTCTTCTGTCACATCTAACAGATGTGTCATGCAAGCCTCCAAAGGAAGAGAATCCCCTTAACTTCCATAGTCCACAAAATTCAACATAAACACGAGTTAAAGACGCATGTCCTTTTAAAGTTAGAAAAAAAAAAAGAAAAAAAAAGGAAGGTGTTATTCTCAAGAGCAAACACAGAGACAGTTTCTACAAAGTGCTATGACTTTTCAACCAGTGTCTGACAACACTCACAGCCTGCAAGTGACAAGTAAGAAAAGCTGTGGCAAGAGGCAAAGCTTGCACTGCAAGTTTTACAATACAAAAGGAGGCTCTCTCAGTGGAGGGGATAAAGAGTTCTTTATACCCTGCTCCTTTGGCCTTTCTTCAACTGCTTCAAAACCAAATTACAGTTTTAGGTCAAATTCATAATGTGTTGAACTTAGAATGTCACTGTTTGCAGAGTCAGTCATCCCGGGCTGTGCTTCAGCGTGGCCAGTCATGCTCTGCATCCAACTATTCGTGTTCACCCAAGCCTAGAAACTGTTTTCCTTCTATAGTTTTGTTGATGTAATTTGTAGATAAAACTATGTAAGCATTCAAAACTGTAATGAAAATCTTGAGGAAGAGGTCATTTAAATAGATTATCTGGATATATTGTAAGTACAGGCTCATGGTGTGTATTTCCATCCCTTCAATTCTCACCAGTCTAGTAAGTCTGGAAGGCTTAACTCACTATTTATGTATAGTGTCTCTCCTGGAAATAGACTTCATTCCTCTGTCTATTCCATTGCATGGATGTTAGGGAGAAATTGAGGCCACAGTGCTCTAATTTCCCATCAGGCAATTCTTTTTCAGGTAGTTATAAAATATCCTGGTCCTTATTTCATTACTGAAGGCTCTCAATAGAAAGAATTCCAATATTCATGTAGAAACAGCATCTACTTTTCTTTCTCTTTGTGTTTAAAATAGTCTATAAATCTATTCACTGGTTAATATAAAAATCTCTAATATTGTCCAATATGCTAAGCATTCCCTATACCATCTCTTTTTTTTCTTCAACCTAGAAGGAAGCATTGACTGGAATAAGTATGTCAGCCTCAATTACTGAACCCTGGGTGATTTTCACTTAATCGACTACTTAGTATGTCAGGTAACTCTGACCTGGGAGCGTTATAAAATAATAAAAAAAACAGTTTAAAAAAAAACAAAATGATACTGTCTTTGTTGGAGAAAAGTGAAGCAGACTGTTGTCTTTGTAGGCCCTTCCTTCTTTTCCCTCAGTGAGAATAAGAAGCTGCCCAAGTGACTGTTGTCCACATGAAGTTGCTGCCACTATTTGCTGGTCCTGAACTCAGGTGAGGTGTGGCCATGCATATATTGTTCACATGTAAGAGCCAAGATCACCCTGTGATGCTCATGACAAAATACGGAGATAAAATGACTTATCTCCATTATTGCTTCCCTGGGAAAAAAGGCATAAACATGTGTGATAAATTCTTGGTGTTTACACTCACAGTTGACCTTTACAGCAGCCCCCTGTGAGTAATGCCTTCTGAGGGAGCTCTGAATGTAAAGAGAGGTGATTTATAGGCCACAAAACCCTGGATCCAGGTTAAGTATTTGGAAGCCATTTATCAACTCTATTACACTTTCCTTTTTTCCTATCCTAAAAACAAATGAGTTAGCATATCACATTTTCCCCCCTCTGGCTTCTCTGCAGCAGGATTTCCAGAAACCTCCAGTTCATGACTAGACACATGGCAAGATCTTTCCCATAGGAGCAAAGCACACACATCAAAGGTATTTCATATGATTCGAAATACACGCTGTGACTGAAATCCTGTCACTATAAAAAGGATACCTCCTTGTTGACAGTTCTGATGTTTTAACAAGAAAATGAATTGTGCTTTGGGATACATTGAGTTAAATCAGATGTAGTTTTGACTTCTGCCTTCTATATCATTGCTTATGACTGTCAAACAGTGTAAATTACTAGGAAGATCTGAAAAATAAAAGGATGTAATATCATGTAATGTTGGGAGGAAAAAAAGAATATGTGTTTAATGGCATATTAATTAATAAATGATTTGTATGAGAGCCTGTGAATGCATCAAGGGACTTGGCTTTAATCTCAGCAGCCAAGTGAATAAATAAATTAATAATAGAGCATGAGATATACTGTCAAATCTATTATTTCACCATACAGACTCCAAATGCCTAATTAACACTGAAAAGGCACATGCGCTTTCGGAGAGATCCTATCCAGCGCACTTATATCTTTCCTTCCACCTTTGCCACACCCCAAGGAAGCTGCTGGATCCTTATTTTTGTTCCAGAAGTCATTCATGAAATTAAAAATTGGAGGTATACCAAAGTCTTGTTCTTTCTATTTCACTGATTTTTTTGAAATGTATTCTTTATTTTAAAAGTATTTTATTATATATAATCATTGTATATGGTATACTGTGCTCTACTTAAGGACATTCCATAAAAATACATATTGTACATTGTGTATGCTCCCCTTCATGCCCCCCATATTTCCTATTTTCACTCTCCTATTGTCTGTTAATCCTCTTTGTTCCCTAGAAGTCTTGCTTCTCCTTTCATGTTATATATACATACATGATTTTGTGTATCTGTATGTGATCTGGGGATCATGTATAAAAGAAAAGATATACTAATAATCTTCCTGAGGCAAATATACTTGTCTAAATTTGCATACACTTTCCTGAAAGTGGCACAACTTTGTTCTTCCTTATGACCAAAAATAGCCATTTTTTTTTATCACATTTTCTTCAGGCGTTCCTCTGTTTGGGGACATGTACATGGATTCCACAAGCTAGCCATTGTGATTAGTGCTTAAGTGAACATTGATGTGCAAGTATCACTGGTGTGTTGATGAGGAGTCGTTTACATAAACACCCTGGCGGGCTCTAGTTGTGTCGTATGTTTGATCTACTCTCAGCCTTTGAGGAACCTCTATACAGATCCTCAGTTTGACGGGGGAGAGATGGAATCTGATGGCTAGTGAGGCTGATTATTGTTTCATATGTTTAACGGTCCCTTGTGTTTTATATTTTGACACTGTCTATTTTATTAGCTGTTTTATTGATCTCGTCATTTGATTGCATGCTGTTTATTGTATTGAGTTCTTTGTTTATTTTGGTAATTCGTCTTCTATCAGATGTATAGCTGGAACAGATTTTTGTTGCATTCTGTTTTTATTAGCAGCTTCCTTTGCTGTGCTGAAGAATTTTTAATTTCATGGCACCCCATTAGCTAACTGTTGACCTAATTTCTTGAGAGATTAGAGCCCTATTTAGAAAACTTTTGCCTGTTAGTGTTTTAAGATGTTTGGCCTGTTTCTCCTCTAATAGTTTCAGAATTTAGGGTCTTGCATTAGGATGTTTGATCCATTTGCATTTGATTTTTTGTGCATAGTAAGATTTAGGGATATAGTTTCATTTATATATGGATGTTCAGTTCTCTACCACCATTTTTTGAAGAGGTTCCTTTATTCCAGTATATATTTTTGGGCATTTGTCATTCTCTTTAGTGTTGGAATTATTGCTTTGTGCTACTGCAGGTTGCTACATTACTAGATTTTAATTTATCTTCCCATTCCTTTTTTGCATATTTTCTCCCCCCCCAAAATCTCCTTCTGCTTATTTTGATGTCAATTCATTCATTCATCTTCCTTCAACATGTTGCTTGTGATTGGTCAGGTATCTGTACAGTAACTGTGATTATATAGCACAACTGTTTATATATCAAGCTTTGCTGTCCTACTGTAGAATCCATATTATTCTCAAATTAATTCTTTGGATTTAGTTTGGAGTTAATCCTAATTCTGTAAGGGAAGATTTTGAAATGAAAAATAATTATCATGAAAATAAATATTCGTAGGACTTTACTTAGTATCTCTAGTCAAGGTGTTTCATAAGGTAAACTGTAAATGTTCTACCTTACCCAGTGACTGATGTGGGATTTCCCTTTGTATGCTGTGAATATCACTGGTTAAATAAAGGAACTGCTTTGGGCCTATAGCAGAGCTATAAGGGAACAGAGATGGGGGGAACTAAACAGAATGCTGGAAGAAAGGAGGCAGAGTCAGAGAGAGAAGCCATGTAACCCCGCTGGAGCCAGATGTAACTTTACCTGGTAAGCCACAGCCATGTGGCGACACACAGATTAATAGAAATGGGTTAAATTAACATGTAAGAGTTAGCCAATAAAAAGCTAGATCTAATCGGCCAAACAGTAATATAAATAATACAGTTTCTGTGTGATTATTACAGGAGTCTGGGCAGTTGGAAAACAAACAAACAACAACAACAACAAAAAAAACAAACAAAACAGTCTCCTTACTACAAGTGACTCCATTGTTGTTATGCATATATTGAAGGATGCTCTGTCAGGTCTTTCCCTCCTTCCATAAAGTAATTTAGGTTATTATGTTTTTTAATAAATTAATGTGAGTAACTCAGAAATGTTGAACTGTGAAGAATAACATTCCATGTGAGTTTAGGGAGATGGCCAAGTGAGCAGGTCAGAAATGTCCTAACTTTGTAAAGCTATGTCAGGCATGCCAACTTTGAAATGACAAGACACAAACCTTGTATTGTTTCCCACTGAATGTGTGGGTTCATATTCTTAACATTTCATAAAAGTAAATAAAAGTATAAAATATATTACAATAAATAAAGTATGAGTACAAGATTTGGTAAAAAGGAAAATGTAATTTAATCTTCAATATTGGTCCTTGTGAGGATAAGTGTTGTATTTTCTTTTCTGTAATATATATCTGAATATATATATATATATACATATATATTGCATATATATGGTTTAAGAATTTTATAAGCTTAATTTATCACATAAAACTTGGAGAATATAATGGAAACTGGTTGTTCTTGGAATATATCCTAGAATATTCCATACTAAGAGGTTTCCAGGCAAATGTTTTGATTTAAGCCAAATACTAGGATTAGATAACTTTTGTAAACTGTGAGGAGACATTAATTATCATGTTAGGACATTTATAAATTATTCATATATCAAATTCCAATCCTTAGAACATAGCCAATAAATAAAATTCAATCTGTAGGGTGTTCATGCAAAGTCAGAATTATGTAAAAACTTGCAGTCTTGCATACTAAAAATAGAAAACAGTGTCCTTAACCAACTTTCTGCTTACTTCTTAAGGCAGTCAGCCTTCAGCAATAAAATCCTTTCCTTCAAGAAACTAAATATGCCCGGTAAGCACCATGACTCATTCCCCCAAGGAAAATTTGTCTCCTTAGTGTTTTATGACTTAGTATTTCTTGCTTTCTCTTCCTTCCAAAGTCTTCTGCCCATTTGATTAGTTTCTAGACTCTTCCTGGGGACAGGCAATATGTTTTTATGTCTCTGCATTCTTTGGTGGCCACACGAGTGCTTCATCATCATGCACCTACTTAGATTTTCCTTCTGCCATGAATCTTTAGCAGATTATCCCAAGTTCCATCTCCCAGCTACACCTCTGGACTCTTTACTTCTGTAGCCTTTACTCCTAATTCCCGAGTTTTGTAGTTTTATTTGCCTTAGATTTCCCCCTCACTCAGATAGCACATTAACGGAAGTGATCAGGGACTTCATAAAATCTTTGGCACCATGTGCTATGCTGTCTTTTATATTATGTGAAATGCAATTTTCTCATTGTTTATAAGATGAGACCTCTGGGACTAAAAATATTCAACATTTCATAGAAACATGTTGAGTCTAGTTCAGATCCACTTAGACTGCAAGTTTAAATGGTTGCTCTCATTCCCCATGTCTATACATCTTGGGATGGCCAGGGAATCCCTGCCAATTTGGGATAAAGTGTTTATATCAGATCATAAATTAACTGTTACTTAGCATGATATAGCATTCATCTCACATGTAAAATTTAAACTTTATTATCTTAAGCTTTGTTAAGATATAATTGACTTTCTAAACCATAGATACCTAATATATTCTTAAGAACAAAATAATGTTAAAAATTTTCTAAACCATAGATACCTAATATATTCTTAAGAACAAAATAATGTCAAAAATTTTTCCTACACACACATGCACACACAATTCACACACACACACACACGCACACGAACAGAAATACTTTTGTAAATGATAGATATGTTTTGGTTTTGGTGATGATGCCATGAATATAGATATATGTCTATACACATTTAGGTAATATTTTTGTTTAAAGAAAAGTTAAAAGCAAATTAATACATTTTATTTCTCTGACTGTGTTTTTACACATGAGTGGGTATACATGCACACAGATGTACATGCAAAAGCCAGAAGTTGGTATGGATGTTTTCTTGATCACTTCATTTTATTTTTTGAGTGAGCATATCTTACTTAACTTGAGGCTCCATGATCCAGTTAGTCCAGTTGTTTGGAGACTTCCAGGAATCCTCTTCTCTCTCTCCCCAGCACTGGATTGCAGGTATGTGTTTCTATTCTTGGAATATTACGTGGGTGCTAAAAATCATACTCAAGTCCACCTGTTTGCTTGGTAAGCAACTCTACCAACTAAGACATCCCCATAACTTTCTGAAGCAAAATTTTTCTTTGAGAAAGAAGGCATCAGTTTAGGGCTAACACTGGAGGGGAAAGATTCTTTGTCATAGTAAGGACATTGAAGATAGCAGACATATTCCTCTGATCTATTAATGGGAAAAATTAGTTGTGATTGACTTGTTTTCTATTATGCACAAGCTTTGCACTAATGGATCTGTGTCTGAGACACCAGTAATCCCTGGGTGTTGGGTAGGCACGACCAAGCCCAACGTTGAAAAAGCAGGTGATGTTAAGTCCGTCAGAGGGATGCGATAGGCTCTTGTGTCTGAAGCAGAAATTCATTCCAGCTTATATTTAGTGCCTATTTTCTTCCAGCATTGTGCGAAGATCTAGGAATCAACTACCCAGTTCTGACCTATGCTTGGATGTGTGAGCACACTGGGCTTCCATTGGTCCAGAGGACTAATCTGAAATGGTTGAAATTGGGACTATGCTTTGTCTTGCAACCTGACTTGCTTTGGTACCTGCATGAAATGCCCTTGTCAGGCAGAAATTCTTCAGGGGCCTTTGGTGTGGTGAGGCGAACTTTCAGAGGCTTTCACTCCTTGCCCTTCAATCCTGATGTTACCCAGAGGCTCTGGAAACGCTGGTCTCCATTGGCATCTTTTCTCCTTCTGTTCTACTTTCTCTTCATTCATGAGAAGCATTCTGCCTCAAGATCTAAATACTACCCATGAGATTTGTTGTTATGTTAGAGTGATAGCAGCCATCCAAACTTTGCAAGTCATATTTTCATTTACTTTCATAAATAAGATTTAGTGACATCCATCTTGTGCATATTGTGAAACCACATTGTCTCTCTTGAATGTATACATTTGTATTTGGGGATATAAGTTAAAATGTTTAAGGTATTATTTCATTTCATGAAGCCACATGGCAATTTCTGCAAGACATTCTGTGCAGTGGCATCTCAGTTTTATAAGGATCCTGGCCAAACCTGTGAGAAATCATTTGCCCATGTGCTATGCCCATCAGCAGTTCAGACTGGTTGTTATGTAAAGGAATGATTACTTATTTCTAAAAATATATTTTCTTTTCTCACCAAAGGAATCTCTTGGATTTTTAAATTTATTCACATGAAATTTGTCTGAAATAAAATCGTGGAATGGGCTGGAGAAATGGCTTAGCAGTTGAGAGCACTCATTGTCCATGCAGAGTTTCTGGTTTAGATTCCCGGCACCCAGATGACTTAAAACCATCTGCATCTCCAGTTCCAGGGGATCTGACATCATGTCCATAAGCACCAAAACCACATGAATACACACAGGCAAACACTCATACACATAAAGTAATCTAAAACATCTGGCAAGATGTATTTTTATTTTAATGTTAGGAGTTGTAAATTTTCTTTACATACATGTTCATGCACTCACAGAAACACATAACTCATACACACTCACATATCACATGCGCGCGCACACACATTCACACACATACTCATGTACTCAGCCCTTCTGCCCCCCATTCACAGACATACACAGACACAATGACACACTCACACACACACACACCACACTCTCACACCACATACACGCACACATACACACACAATCATATACCACACACACACTCGTATACCACACACACACACACACACACACACACCACATTACACATCACAATACATACCCCCCTCACACAAATGAAAAGTTCCTTTTAAAGTCAACTCTAAGTAAAACATTGAGATATAAAAACCATAATGTGCTCATGTAGTTCCACATTCTTCTTACTATTTAAAATTTACTTGCTTGGAAGCCAGCCACACTTGTGATACCAGTACTGAAAAAGCTGAAACAGGAAGATTGTGAATTCAAGGTCAGTTTAGGCTACATTGTAGCATTCTGTCTCAAAAGCAAAGCAAAACAAACAAAAGCCTTGATCTTTTAGAGAAATTATTGAAATGGCTTAATTTTTCCTTGCTTTTAGATACCATATTATTCATTTCCTTCTGGTTTATATTTTCCCTGAAGAATATGATTCAGTATCTATGACTTGTATGAGGTATGAGAACCGAGAAACTTGCAGAGTATGGGAGAAATGTGCTCAAAATACATCATGCACTTGAATGAAATGGTCTTATGAAACATTATATAATAAAACTAAAAAAAGATAGACAAATTAATACAAGACAAATTAATACAAATGCCATCATGTTTGGTCCACAGTTCAAGGAATCAAAAAAAAAGTCACCACACAGAGCATCAGAGTAGGAGAGGACACTGCCCTAAACAGTCACTCAGAATTATATGACACAAATTAAATGCCATGAATAAGATGTAAGGGAATAAAATAGAATGAAAACATGTTTCCCCCATTAGTAATAAAATAAAATAAAATTCAATGAAGGTTCAATTATGAAAACTGTAAGTCTACAGCCCTAAGGCCTAGGCTAAGGAAGTACACTGTTTGGAATTTTAAAATATGCATTTAGGACTGGAGAGCTGGTTCAGATGATGGATGTTTCTTGCTCTTATAGAAGACCTGGTTTAGGTTTTCAGGATTCAGCTCACAAACACCTATAACTCTAGCTACAGGGAATCCTGTTTTTTTCTGGACCAATAACACCCCTAAACAGACCTGCACGTATATACATAATTAAAAAGAAATCTTTAAAAAATAAAACATCTATTTATTGGACATTCTCCTACTATGCATAATAAGAAAAGCTCACACACATTAAAATTTAATAGCATTTATAACTGAAAATATACATTAAAAATGAGTAGGCTATCATTCGTATTTTCTATTAGGGATTCATAGATAAATTATAACCTGACTGGTAAGACCCTGTGTAATGTCCTAACTTCACACACTTGCATAGGTGTGCCTTCCAGCATCATTCCTGATGCCCACTCCTCAGTGGAATCACAGCATATGAGAATGTTGTGGCACGGTTTGCTTACGTGTAAACAGGGGCCGAATGGGTCACTATTGAGCGATGAGTGATTGAAACGCCTTTTAGGGGATGGAGTAAGAGTGGGAATCATGTTTTGTGTCTTGGGAAGGGCAAAACCCATTATATGAGGTTTTAATTTTGAGGTGTGGAGTTTTGACTGCTGTAGTTCTTTAGTTAAAAATGATCACATCGCTTTCCCCTTCCCTTTCCTTCTTTCAGCTCTTCCTATGTGTCTTCAGCCTCTGCCATGGACCCTTCTCATTCCCTGTCATAGCCTTGCTTTCTCTGATTTTCATTGGTACACAGAACTTGAAACTTTGAGTTAGTGTTTAGCTTTGTTCAATGTTAAGGGTAATTTAAAGTGGACTAACAAATCCTGATGGTAAATGGAATATGACATTAATATCTGCACTCTTTACTCTTGGGAGAATCTAACAACTAAGGTTATCAGAGAGTGAACAATAGACTTCCCTGGAAGGTGTGATGCAGTAGCATGCTGATACAAAACAAGTATCACTTTGTGTTAAAATAATACATTTTCTTCGTTTTGCTCTTAATAGGAAATAGTAATGCAAATTTTTCTTTTGCCTAATAATCCATCCAGATTCTGTGATTGGTCTGAACAATTCTCCATGATTTATGTTGACACTCTCATAACATTGATTCTCTAAAAGTAGCAAGACTTCTTAGAAAACTACCTATATTGGCCATTTCACTGTCACTTTGTTACTCAAGTATTATTTCTTAGATTATGATCCTTAGATTAGATTTATGATCCTTTCTCAGTATTTGAAGCTCCTGACATGACATTTGTTTCCTCTAACTGAAATCCTAAAGAGAATCTTAATTTAAAACTGACCTTAGGAACACCCAGAAGATCACAAAAGACCATACACGTTTTAATTAACTTTTCCTGTTGTGTATATGGATAAAATATTCTTATTGTAATATTTAAGAAGTGGTATAAGGTTCCTAGATTATGTCTCTGTCCCTTGTGTTTATGTCTTCTGGTGTTCCTTTGCTGGTATCAAACAATAGCTGTAATTTCAGCAATTTAAATATATTCGATAGAAACAGTGCCCAGTAGTAAAATGTTTGTGTATTGTGTGAAAAGTCTTGAGGCTGACACAGAAAGATAAATTAAAGAAAAGATTGAATGAATGAATGAATGAATGAATGAATATAGGGAGGAAGGAACTAAGGATGGAAGAAAGAAAGAAATGAAGGAAGGAAGGAAGGAAAGAAAGAAGGAAGGAAGGAAAAAACCAAATAGTTTCCAATATAATTGGAAATATGTGTTATATTCCAAGACATCTATGCAATGCTATATTTGGGAGTGATGCACAAAGCCATTACAGACAGATATTGTAAGAAACTACTGTGATTTTTATGAAGTAGATATTTTCAAAATCTGCTTGGAAAAGCTGCCACAGTCCCTGACTTACATAATTCCCAACCTCCCTGATGACTAAGAAATTTTGTTTCCTAATAAACACAGGATTGTCAGAATTATTCTGGCAATCTGAAGAAGAGAAATATTCAACCAAATCTATGGATGTTGCAGGTGAATTTTTGTGGTAATTGGCTTGGCATCTTTGCCAAGAAGTTTGAATGTCAAGTTTGAGATTCCTTAAAAACAAATAAAAACAAAACAAATAAGTAAAACTTTCAACAAAGCAAAGTTACGAGGTTTATGTGGCCATTCATTGTTATTGCTGAAACTCTCTCAGTAATCATGTCACAAGTATCTAGATCAGTCTTCGTGATAGAGAAACTTTATACCAGCTTTGACTATGTTTTATTTAAAGAAGAGAGACTGCATAGATTAAAAACAAATATCTTATGTCTTTGTGGTTTATCAGGCCAGATACTATTTTTCATCTATAATCTATTTTTAAGATTAGTCTATAAATTTCATAGTTTTATTGCCAATATGTAATTTATCCTGCCATCTTGCACCCATTGTCAACCTGCACTAGTTTTAAAAGAAAAAAAATTAGTGTCCATTTCAACTCTTCAAACTAACCCAGGTAATTTTAATTTTACCATTAGATACAATATTATACTGAAAACTAAAAGTTGATCATTTGACTCTTTATTGGAACTCCACACTGCTGCATAGATGGCCAGTTAAACCATTTCTGCCTGGGTCTAAAGGAGCCCTGTGAGTCTGAACTGGATGATTTGATGTTGGTTTTACAATAGGTCATATGTGAACAGACTTTGTGTCAAGAACTACTGTGTAGAGCAGTCATCGTTCTTTGGAACTCCAGCATCAACCATCCCCTGATGCTGGAAATAATCAAGACTGTGGGCATTTACCAATCACCTTGGTCCTGCACCATTACCCCAATCATTATGACATCAAATTAAGAAATTCATTAGATTGTCACTGTCATTGTTACCCTATCTTTAAAATGTGCTTGGGTTTAAGGCATCTTCTACTTGGATGCATTTCAGAACCAAAGCTCAAGTGTTCCTCCAAGCATTAATCTTTGGTTTTCATTCTAAAGTGCGCTTTTCCCTCAACTCCTGGTTACTTGCACCACTAGGCAAATATGTTCTATTGCCATGTTCCAGCGGATGGCTCAGTTAGTTGTTCATCAACGGCAACTTGCTGAACTGGGCTCTATAGACCAACCTTTAAGTCTGAAACCTGCTCCCCTTATGCAAAAGGCAGTCTCTCCATTCTACCGACATTCCTCTCTGTTCTCCTAAAGCTGATGTAGGATACCTTATGCCTTGAGGTCTTTGACTTTCCTGAGCTCATTTACCCTTCTAGAAAGACACTTACAGATGCAGATAAAGAACATTAACAGAAAGAATCTCTCTCAGTTTAGATCAGTGAGGGTGTCTGATATGGGAAAACATTCTCCATTTCATGTTCACTATAAACAGGCTCATGTGTGGGCGCTGGTCACCGAATGCAGTCCTCTTGTTTGTGTGGCTAGCACTTTACCAGCCTAGCCACCTTTATCCTTCTGTATTTTTCTTGTAAAACAAGAGAAATAAGAAACTTCAAAAATTAACGTGAAAACTGATTTTAGATGAGAGAGCAGAGATTTTTCTGTTTGTACAAGTATGCTAAAAATTGGCTCTAAATAAATAAGAATGTTATTTAAAGTTATATTTGTTCTTAGAATACTTTGTCATAGAATAGGTGTGACATCTGTTTCACAGGAGCATCTGTATTTACTTTTATTTAATTTTTTAAAGGTTTTGTACAAGTATATGTCATATGTTGACATGTTGCTAACATGATTGTCTTATCAATCTCCATTTACCCATACCTTTCTTCCCCGTTAGTCCTCTTTCTCCTGTCAAAGACATGTGATTTCTACTTTCAGGTCATATATTCTTAAGCAATTTTATGTATTTATATAAAAATCTGGGAACTGTTCCAATGATAGAATATACAATGTGTGTCTTTCTGAGACTGACTGAAGTCAGGTACTAGGATTGATATCATTGCATCTATTTTGTTTTTACAGGAGCAATTTTATCCCTCAGAAATAAATGCAGAATTATAAAATATAAAAGAGAAATATGGAGTCACATTTAAAATACTAGAAACATTCAAAACATTATATTAACATTAAGAATTATTGCTATTTACAAATCTGTAAGGCAGACTAATGAAGTTTCATCCTCGGTTCGTTTCTTCAGAGATTTCATATAATTTCACCAAAGACTGTTGGCAGTCTAACTAAAATCCATCCATGAAACTACAGTGCCTTTTGGTGCAATGTTTTCCCTACTTTTTTCACATTATTAGGCAATGCAAAGCAACCATCAGTATTCATACGTGGGGTGTTATGGGTTGGGCCTTGTGATACTGGACTGACTATTCCTTGTGCTCATATTTGTCTTGGGGAGGAGAAAAAAGACACCTGACAGTGATCAAATATTTACACCACATGCTCTCTATCCCATTTAATCTTCACTTTACTAAGCAAATGTTATTTTACTATTCTAGTGTCTCAGATAAAGCTGACACTGTGAAGGAGTCCATCAGAATTTTAGATAGATGTGTTTGTACTTGATTTTATGAAAGTCAAGTAGATAATGTTAAGTCTCTCAGGAATTCCACACTTTGGCAACCTGTGCAGCTCTGCAGAATAAACACAGCCTCAGATCAGGGGAATTAATTGGCTGTTTACTCAGTTTAATTGCAGAGAAAATAAAGATCATTAATGAGAGCCTCTCTAAGGTATGGCCAGAAGCATCGGAATGATTTCATGGTTGAAGATAGGATTTAAGGAAAGATGGTGAATATTTCTTCTAGCCTGTGTTGTTGCCCCACCCTGAAGCCACCTGGATTCAGCCGGTACTGTATCTTCTGTGCTGGCTGTATGGTAACTATTTCTTATTCTCAGGAACAGTTCTCTTTCAGAGGAACCTAGTAGCTATTCCAGGAACAAGAAACAGTGTTGTCATGAGAACTTTGTTACATCACTTGTTCTCACATTGGCTCTGTCTGGCCTTACTGCTGTGGTCAGCAGCACACATTTGTCACTAAGACATTTGGAAAGTGCTAATAAGTTTCTTTGTGTATTTATATTTTATTTCTTTAATAGCTCCTAATAATCACGGATCAAAGATGAGCTCATTAGGAACTTTTCTTGGTCTTCCTAAAACATAAACATAAAAGTAAAGGGAGAAAAGGCTATAGTGTTTCAAGAGAGTTGTAATAACAATACTCAACTGGTTAACTGTTTATTTTAAATGGAGGTAAAGTTAATGCAACTATTTTAATATCGTTTTCTATGTTAAACATATGTTTTATTTAAGAAATATTCTCAAACATGTAAAAATATTCAAATTAAATTAAACCTTTGAATTCTTTTAAATGAATTGCATCAAAATGAACAATGACTACTTACTTTGTAATAATTTTTCATTTATTTCAGTACATGAGTCTTATAGATACACTTTCTATTATATCATGCATGTTGACCAAAATCCAAATAGAAATTTTAGGCATGGGCCCAATAACATTTTTTTTTCATTTTTACTTGTTCCATATTCCATATATCCTTTTATTTTCCTTTGTCTTTTCCAAAATAATCAAAAGAGTAAAATTTTTTTTATTGAAAAAAAATCCCTGCTTCCTCCCAGCCTCCCTTTCCCTCCCCCTCCTCCCGCCCCTCTCCCCCTCCCTCTCCAGTCTGAAGAGCAGTCAGGGTTCCCTGCCCTGTGGAAAGTCCAGGGTCTTCTCCCCTCCATCCAGGTCTAGGAAGGTGAACATCCAAACTGGCTAGGCTCCCACAAAGCCAGAACATGAAGTAGGAACAAAACCCCATGCCATTGTCCTTGGCTTCTCATCAGCCCTTATTGTCCGCCATGTTCGGAGAGTCAGGTTTTATCCCATGCTTTTTCAGTCACAGTCCAGCTGGCCTTGGTTAGCTCCCAATAGATCAGCCCCACTGTCTTGGTGGATGGGCGCACCTCTCGTGGTCCTGACTTCCATGCTCATGTTCTCCCTCTTTTCTGCTCCACATTGGGACCATCAAGGTCCCATCAAAATTCTTCACAGATCTTGAGAGGACAATAATCAACTTTATATGGAAAAACAAAAAACCCAGGATAGCCAAAACAATCCTATACAATAAAGGAACTTCTGGAGGCATTACAATCCCTGACTTCAAACTCTGTTACAGGGCTACAGTTATGAAAACAGCGTGGTACTGGCATAAAAACAGAGATGTCGACCAATGGAATCGTATAGAAGACCCAGTTTTTAGCCCACAAACCTATAAACACCTCATTTTCGATAAAGGAGCTAAAAGTATACAATGGAATAAAGAAAGCATCTTCAACAAATGGTGCTGGCACAACTGGATGTCAACCTGTAGAAAAATGAAAATAGACCCATATCTATCACCAAGCACAAAACTCAAGTCCAAATGGATCAAAGACCTCAATATCAGTCCGAACACACTGAACCTGATAGAAGAGAAAGTGGGAAGTACCCTACAACAGATGGGCACAGGAGATCACTTCCTAAGTATAACCCCAGCAGCACAGACATTAAGGGCAACATTAAATAAATGGGACCTACTGAAACTGAGAAGCTTCTGTAAAGCAAAGGACACTGTCACTAAGACAAAAAGGCAACCTACTGACTGGGAGAAGATCTTCACCAACCCTGTAAAAATTATTTTTATCTCTTCCTCCCTATATTCTAATAGAAACACAAAAGCAAGAAAGCAAGAATATTTTAGTTCCTTCACAACAGATCAGCCCATTTACAGAATTCTATTTTTGAATGTTGGGAAGTAAATTGTGCCTGGTCTTCACTTTGTTTCTTTTGTAAGAGGTGCTAATTTCAACCAATATATTGTGTTCATAAAAGCAAAAGAAGAAAAGCACTCTGGTTATTTACAAATATCAATTCTTATCGCAACCATTACCACCACCTTTAAGGTGCACAGCCTAAATTTATTTGGGTTCTCCTTTTAAGTGTTGGAGTGGTCCACATTTATCCTTTGTACAGAAGCATTATGAAGAAAGAGGGACTTGTTCTTAAGAAAAGCATTCAACTATCTAGTTGAAGGCTCAATCAGTATTCTGCTCCCGTGATCCGAGAACCAGGAACTATTTGTCCTATTCCATTCTACTTAATTGTGTTGCATTAAAATGTGCTCTGGTTGCAATCACTACTACAAGTTCTATTTCACACAAAGCAACCAAAATGACCCTTCTAAGATGTAAATCACATTGTGTCTACTGCGCCTGAAAACACTCAAAGGGCTTCCTATTACACTTATAATAGAACCAGAAGTCTCTGGTGGCTCGTTCCTCTCTGGGTACTCTAGTCTGAAAGGGGTGCTTCTTGCTCACTTCCCCATTTCATCTCCATCTGTTGCCTTCCAGTTCCTGCATATCAGCCTCATGGCTCCCTGCTCCCTCAGAGTGACAGTGCTATTGTCTTCCACAGAGGGACTTGGACTTGCTACTGCTATTCACCAGAGATTTGACTGGCTTTCCCCACCCTACCTTCTTCCCCAGGTTGACCAATTCCTTTTTACTGAATTGGTTCTCCTGCTTTTTATATTATGACATTTTGAAAGACATAATGTTGCCTTCATTACTAAGGAAACATGTGTATGCATTCAAAGACAGTGGAGAATCATCCCACAATAGAGATGTGCTACTTTGTGGAGTAGAATCTGTGACATTGTTTTCAATTCAGTAGCATGGAATCTATGTTGTTTTAAAAATCTTATTTGTGATGCACACACTTACAGTACTGTCCACAGTTTAAATGGCAGTTCACATTCCCTCCCCAGCATTTCAGACGTCCACGGCAGTTTGGAATGCAGCTCTTCCTGATCTCAGTTTTTCTCCTGTGTTTACTTTCTCTCCACAGCGGCAACATTTCACCCAAATGTTACAGTCTATTATAGGCTTTGAGTATTTACTTGCTTAGTTTCTGTTTTCTCTTTGTTTCTAGGTTTCCTCATAAAATAAATGCATGGAGGTCAGAGCTTTGCATATGTTAATGCATTCTTGGTGCTTAAATGGTATCCGCTATTTAGAAAATGTGAAATAAACATCTGATTGTGAAATAATGAGTCACATATAGCTTATACAGTAATTAAGAGACAATATAGAGAGAGCCCAACTGATTGGGTTAGAATGGTTTCTGCAACTTCTTGGGTGGCTTGTCTTTGGGGATATTGCAGAAGTTTCCTGAACTTTTGGTTTTACATATTTGGGCTTTAAAAACATCACTCTTAATTTACTGTGAGTGTTGAGCTCATTTGTATAGAATGTAAGAGTGTGTGTCTAGTGCACAGCAAATATCATGTGTCTACTGTTATTAATGCCATTATTTATATGTTGGATTGAGACAACTAATTATAGATTAGGGAGCCTCTCTCGTTTTATATATATTCATATTAATAAAAAAACTTGGATCATTAGCATCAGAGGGCCAGTGGTACTGTCTCGCTCTTATGTTAATGTCATAAAGACTAGAGCCACTATCTTTGTAGTGCTCTCATTTCAAGAGAAAATGAAGCCCAGAAACTTGGAGTGAGTCTTTAGCTCCTGAAGGGTTTTATTTATGTATTAAATGGCTGGATTATGGAGAGTTTTTCAGGGTGTGAGAGGAGAACCCTTTATAAAAATAGGAAAATCATTTTCCTTCCATCCTTACCTATGGATTAGTATAGAAGTTGTATAAAACTATTGGTTTGGATGTTATTATGTCATTAAGTAAAGGGACTAACCAATTTATTACTTATTTGATTAAAAATCTATCTCTGACTTCATAATGCATCTAGGTTAAATATTCATATTTAGGTCAAATATGAATATTTAAGATAAATATGAATATTTAAAACAACAGTAGGGACTAGGGAGATACCTCAGTGGGTAAAGTATACGGCATGCAAATATGAGGACCTGAGGTCAAATCCCTATCATTCAAGTAAAGCTGGATGAGAAAATGAACATCTACAGTCTTAGTACTTCCTTGGTAAGATGGAAGGTAGAAACAAGAAATTACCCAGAAACAATCTCTGTGTGTTCCCCAAAATACAGTACCTCAGTTTCATCCCTAACTCTGCAGCAGAACACTTGTGTCTGCCTTCCTTACCTCCCGGCATCCATCTCCTGTGGATCTCAGAGACCTTCCCTTCTAACTCCACCCCCACTGCTTTGTCCCTGCCCCCAACCTCACCAGTCAACCCATGCTAACCCACAGGATGCTTGAGACAAGGCAACTGTAGGCTGATAGCAGTTCCATACCTCTCCTTATCCTTCCCCAGATCCAAAGCCCTCTGCCTCATCCCCAGCTGTGTAGCAGAAAACCTGCTCTGATCTCTCTTTCTGTTCTGACCTCATCCCAGTATCCCAGCCTACAACACCAGCAGGCATTTACTGGGAACACGCCAGTTGAGCAGAGCCAAGAAAATAGGTAAGCCAACTGAAGGCCTTCATCATTCCCTCCTTTCAGAATCCAATCCTTCAGTCTCATCCCGACCTGTGGCAGCCTTCCCTGCCCCCACTCCCACTCCCATCCACAGATCTGCCCCTTCTAACCTCCTTCTCCCACTCATTGTTTTATGCCAGTCCCCAAATCTGCCAGGAACTTTCTGCTAACCCACAGAAAACTCATGGCAAGAAGGCAGGCAGGGTGTAGATCTTCCCTCTCTTTTTGCTTTTCTAGTTCCATCGTCCCCAATCTTATCCCCAGTGCTATAGCAGAGCCTCTGGGGTGACCTTTACTAGCTGTCTCTCCCTTCCCATTTCCAAGAAAACAAAATAAGCAGACCCTTTTTGAACACTCTGCTCTCGTTCTGCAGATTCCTCTAAACCCCCTTGCCATTCCTAACTATCAGCTCCCAGTACCAAGAAACACATTTTACATAGAAACCACATTAACCACAACTATAAGGTGTAAAGCACAATGTCTGCTCTACACACTACAGTATGGTCTGTGAGCCGGGAAAGGAGCCTGGAGATTTAAACACACACACACACACACACACAGAGAGAGAGAGAGAGAGAGAGAGAGAGAGACAGAGAGAGAGAGAGAGAGAGACAGAGAGACAGAGACAGAGAAATGGGTCATCTTTGAAACAAGAATGCCAACTTTATTGTGCTCAATGGCAGCTTATGTAGTGCTGCTCTGGCCACACCCCAACTCTAGGGATCTTTCAGCTGCAGCCACCAGAAACCGCTCTCCTGCCATCAGGAACTCGTGAGGATCTCAAGCTCAGAGCAGCTGCAAACACAGGAAAACAAGTTGTTTTGCTCAGAGCAGCTGCAAGCAAGTTGTTTATAGGAAATTAAGAATCTGGAAATCCATAGCCCCCCAAAGCTCCTGCGTTTCTATATAATTAGACCAAGGTTCTGGAATGGCATGGGCGTAGCACAAATACGATAGCAATAAGTTGGAAAATGCCCTAGTGAACATGCTCACTCTACGTTCCACATGAATGATATTGAATGCTGGTGCCAGCTACAAGATAGTCACAGCAGCCATCTGGCTGATGGCAATTTCAACCACCATGAAGAAGGCCATAGTGGTGACTATAGCGGCCACCCTTGGTGATTCAGAAGTCTCAGCTGGGATGGCTTGGCAGTCATCCTCAAACTCCAGATTCTCTAGCCTCTGCCTCCTTTAGCAAATCCTACTGGTGTGCACCACCACAACCGGCTGGGGTGGCAGGCAGGCTCGGGGACCTCCTGTGCAGCGTAGACAGACTTGGGGACCTCCTGTGGCTACTGCGTGGGTCCCTTGGGTCTTGCGGAAAAGCCTGCCACTAGTGCCACAGACTCTTGGGCATGCTACCTTCTCTATACGTTGCATGCAGACCGGCAGTCCAGGAAGGTCTGAACGGCTCTGGCTTGTCTATGTCTAGCACTTGTTGCCACTGTTGCCAAGGCTCCTGGCACCGCCGCAGTGTCCCCCTCAGCCCCGCAACCTCTAGTAAACAATTTTGGGAATTTGGTCAGCATTTCCTAGAATACTTCCTGCTGTTGAGTGAAGTAATCTGGGGGGGGGGGGGGAAGTTTCACAGTGAACTTCAGAGGGATTGGTGAATCAAACCACATTAATCTGGAATGAATCTATGGGTTCTTATCTTCTGTGGAAACAAAAGCAGAACCTCTTTCCCAAAGTAACATATCCTTAGACCCATATTTTAAAGTCAAGATATCTTTCTTAGCTGTTCCCAGGATCAAATGTCTCTCTCCAGTCAAAACACCAAAAGACAACATACCGTTCACCAATGTTAAATCAGAATCAGACAAACAATTTGAATAGATCTACGTCCCCTAAGTAAATAGAAGCAGTCATTAAAGGTTTTCCAAACAAAAAAATCCCAGTATCAGATGGTTTTAGCACAGAATTCTACCACACCTTCAAAGAAGAGTTAAAAATACTTCTCAAATTATTCCACAGAATAAAAACATCAGGAACATTCCCCAATTTATTTTATGAAACTATAGTTACCCTAATACCCAAACCACACAACGATCCAACAAAGAAAGAATACTACAGACCAATTTCCCATATGAAAATAGTTATAAAAGTTCAAAACATATTTACAAACTGCATCCAAACACACATAAAAAGATCATTCATGATGATCAACTAGGCTTCATCCCAGAGATGCAGAGATGGGCAAATCTATGAAAATCAGTACCTATAATCCACTATACAAGCATAGACAAAATCCACATAATCATCTCAGTTGCAGAAAAGGCCTTTGACAAAAATCCAATACCCTTTCATTATGAAGGTCCTGGAGAGATTATGGATACCATGGACATACTTAAACATTAAAAAGTAACTTCTAGCAAGACAAATTAGCCAAAGACAAATTAGATGGAGAGAAATACCACAATTCCACTAAATTCAAGAACAAGACAAGGTTATCCACTCTCTTCATACCTATTCAATATAGTAGTTAAATCTTAGCTAGAAATATAAAACAACCAAAGGAGGTCAGGGTGATACAAATCAGAAGAGTCAAAGTATTTTTATTTGAAGATGATAGGATAGTATACTTGAGTGACCCTAAAAATACCACTAGAGAACTCCCACAGCTGTTATATGCCTTAAGCAAGGTAACAAAAATTATCAACTCCATTTCTTATAGAGGACTAATATCCAAAATATACAAAAAATTCAAGATACCAAAACCCAAATAATCTAATTAAAAATGGGGTACATATCTAAACAGAAAATTTTCAGTAAAGGAAAGTCAAATGGCTGAGAAATACTTAAAGGAACATCCTTAGCTAGCAGAGAAATTCAAATGAAAACAGGAGAATCCCTGTTTACCTGACAGAACGATAAGTCCAGCAACATAAGTGACAGCTCATGCTGGTGAGATTGTTGGTGGAAGTACAAACTTGTCAAGCCACTATGAAAATCAATATGGTTGTTTCACACAAAATTTGGAATTGATCTACCTCAAGATTCAGCTATACAGCATTTGGACATATACCCAAAAGATGCTTCATCTTAACACAAGGACACTAGATCAATTGTGCTCAATGCTGCTCTATTTATAATAGCCAGGAATTGAAATCATAGATGTCAAGCTTAGTGAGAGAGATATCAAAATGCCTAACTTGAAACTATACTACAGAGCAAGAGTGACATCTCAAATGGCACGGGCACGAAAACAGACATATAGATCACGAGATCAGAAAGAAGATCCCTGAATTAACCCATGGAGCTATGGCCACATGATTTCTTCACAAATATGCCCAAAACATACCACTAGAAAAGCATAGTTTTGCTAAGAAATGGTGCTGGAAATTCACAGGCAGAAAATTGAAACAAGATTCCCCCCCCCACCCCCACCTCTCTCTTCCCCTTTCTGTACAAAAACCAACTCAAAATGGATCCATGACCTTAATGTAAAAGTTAAAGCACTTTGAAATTCCTGGAGGAAAACCAAGGAAAGACATATAATACATGGGCATAGTCAAAACATTTTTTTTGTGAAACTTCAGTAACTCAGGAAATTAACAAATAAGATTATATAATATTAAAAAGCTTCTCCATAGTCAAAAAAACAACAAAGTGAAGACAACCCACAGAATGGGAGAAAAACCTTTGCCATGTATTCATCTAACAGAGAATTAATATATAGACTGTCTTAAGAACTCAAAAATTGAATGTAAATTACAAGTAACCCAACTAATAAGTGGATAAAACAATTTTACTGCTAAAAGAAAGTACAAATGTCCAGGAAATATATGAAAAAGTATCCAATTAAATATTATTTGTTTACTTGTAAATGCTAATAAATATAAATGTAAAAATTGAAATTATTACCACAGTCAAAATTACTATGATCAGGAAACAAAGACCAACAAAGGCAGGTGAAATTGGAAAGATAAAGGAACCCTTATCCTTATACACTATGGTAGGAATTTAAATTAGTTCACCCATTATAGAAATATGAATGGAGTTTTCTCATGAATCAGAAATCAGAACTCCCATATAATTCAGCTATACTATCCTTGGGTGTATACTGAAAGGATCTAAGTTTGCATACAGCAGTGACTCCTGTGCACACACATGTTTATTGCAGCATCATTCACAATAACAAAGACAAAGAATTCAAGTGTCTTAGTGGATGAATGGAGAAAGATGGACTACTTACACACAATAGAGTTTTATTCATTTGAAACAGTGAATGAAATTATGTTTACAGAAATGGAAGTAACTGGAGATCATTATGTTAAACAAAGTAAAACTTATTTAGAAAAATGCATATGTTATTTTTGTCATACTTACTCTCTAGATTTAAGGGGGAAAGATGGGAAGAGGAAATTTTTCAGGGAGAGGGGATTTGGGATCAAGATAAGGGTAGTGCAGGATGAATGTGATCTAGGTACATTAGACACTTGAGGATGTTAGAATGGCACTCAGTACTTTATATCATCTATATACAATTATAAAAAGCAACCCTTAAGTTCTTAATCACTTTTTATACAATTTGAGGATTTCTTTGTATTATATACGTGCATGCAGGTATGGGTTTGAGATATTTCTTTCTAATATCTTGAACTGCAGGTTCATGAGCTCTGAAGACACAGTTTCACAACTTCTTTTCTGTCTATTTCTACTTCATTATCAATGGAGACAGTCAAAGAGAATACACATCATTGCAACTAAGTGACAGTCAGTACCTTCAATCTATAATTTTTTTCTTTTCGTGGCATTAAATGCTATCTAGACATTTTTTTTTTGGGAAAGAGTGGGCACTCTGACTGCTTAGCAGGCAATAACTTTCCTTAACAGTTATTAGTGTGACATCTGCCATGAAATTCTGTTTTCATTTGATGCCTTTTGAACAGGATCAGAGCTACAAAAGCTAAAGAAGCTGCCTAATGGTGGCATTGTGCACAGCAGGGAAAGGTACTTTGTTCATAAAGACAGCCATACGTATATACATATATACAGACACATATGCATGTGCACACGTGCTCTGTAGGGGTAAACTGACCTCTGGTAAAATTCCTGTGGAAATGAACAAAAGTAAATTGGGAGCATTGGGACTTTGGGAGAGGGCTGAAGGGGAGTGGTGAGACAGGGAGGGGAGCAGAGAAAAATGTAGAGCTCAATAAAAATCAATAAAAATAATCAATAAAAATAAATAAATAAAAAGTCTGTTGTTTCAAAGCTAATGTCAGGAGCCAAAAGGATGCTGCCCTCTCTGGGGTGTAGATTAAGTCAAGCCTAAAATGGGAATAAACAGAAGTTTCCCACCTGTGAAGAAAATGATTTGGAACCCGATGATGAGTCAGATTCTGAACTCCCAAACTCTGTCTTCATATTTTCAACATTTTGTTCTTAAACAGCTAGTGGATCTGAAAACGTAAAGAATCATGCTTTTAAAATATTTTAGGGTTTTTTTAACGTACAAAATAATGTGATATAATTTTTTAAGAATGAAAATTTTAGTCCCACCAGCAGTGAATAGCCAACCATTCCTTCCTTTCACCCCCACACTGACCCCAGCATTTGCAGTCATTGGTTTGATCTTAGCAGTCCGGACCATAATTAAGATAAAATCTCAAAGTAGCTTTAATTTTCATTTCTCTGATGTTTCTTTTCTTCTTAGGATAGCATCTGAAATTTTTTTAAGTATTCAGTGGGATAAAATTACCACTGATTACAGAGACGTTTTATGTTCTAATAATTTTGCTGCTGTCTGTGGAAAGCTTCAGAATCATATGTCGTAATAGCAAGGCACCATGTATAGGTCATCCTCTGAATAAGAAGGGAGACTGGGGTAGATTAAAGGATAGCATACTGAATCATTTTCCTCAAATATTTTATTTCCTTAGAGATAGTTTTAATTATGAAAGGATATTAATAAGATTGTATGCTGAGGCTTTTAAGCAGCAGAATGTGAAATAATTGTTTAATGGTCCAGCTTGATTCTTATCATGGCTTATGCTGCCTTTAACTCACAGGGACCGAGAACTCAACCTTTCTTACTGGCATTTAGAGAACTGATAGATTCTTAGTGAAAATGCATTGATGAACACACACACATATATATGTGCAATATATATGCATATATATATATATATATATATACATACACTCTTGTATGTCTAAGTACATATGAACTCTGGTCTAGGATCACACATAACACATGGATTTCATCACTTTTTTAGTGATGAAACACTTGACATCTGGCAGGAATAGTTTTAAATTTTATCAATTTGATAACTATATAATCTTTTTTAAAGTGTATAGCCCACATTTCTCTTATTTTTTTGAATATTTGTGCTCTGACACTTTCCTCATTCTCATATCCAGATGATGCAGTTTTAGCAGGCATAATATTTGCAGCATGGAGAATTATTAACACACTGTCTCAGTTTGCTTTCTGTTGCTGTGATAAAACAACATGACAAAAAAGCAACCCAGGAAGGAAAGAGTTTATTTCCTCTTACAGCTCACAGTCCATCGCTAAGACTGTGAAAGTCCTTCGAGGAATGCTATTTACTGACTTGCTCCCCATCGTTTGCTCAACCCGCTTCCTTGTTAAATTTAGGAGCAATTTCTCAGGGGTGGCATGGCTTCTACCCTCCCACCCCAATCCTTAATCAAGAATATGCCCTATATGCTATCTGATGAAAGCATTTTCTCATTCGAGGCCCTTCCAAGAAGACTCAGCTTGTGTCATGTAGACAAAAAGCTGACCATCACACATGAGATATCCATAAGGTCTCTGCATTCACTGTCATTCACTGTAAGAAGGTTCTCAGATCAAGGAAGAGAGTAGTGCTTGTCTTGAATAAACAGAAAAAGTCAAAAGACAACCTGTGGTGTATAGCAGTGGACTTGCACAATACTGGACCCCTCTGCAGTCATCCATGAATGAGAAGGGGGCTTCCTGGGGAAGTATTAGCCATTAATGGATGTTGAGGGAGAATTTAGCCATGTAGCCTTACGAACCCTCTAGACTCCAACATCTATGCTCATCTGAACAGCCCTGGTTAAACTTGGCAGCAATCTTCTCTCTCTCTCTCTCTCTCTCTCTCTCTCTTTCTCTCTCTCTCTCTCTCTCTCTCTCTCTCTCTCTCTCTTTCTCTCCCTCCTTCTTCCTCCCCCTCCCTCTCCCTCTCTCTCTCCCTCCTTCTTCCTCCCCCTCCATCTCTCTCTCTCTCTCTCTCTCTCTCTCTCTCTCTCTCTCTCACACACATCAAAAAAAAAAAACCTTAAAAGACATAAATGTGAGAAAGGAACTCAAAGGGGGTTATTGACAGGATTGAGAGGATGATAAGAATGGGTAATGTAGTGAATAATCAGAATTCACCAAATACATCCATAAAATTGTCAGAGAGTGAATTTAATTTAAAAATTATGGGAAAAGGAACAGAGACAACACCCCCACCCAGAAAAACAAAAGTCTCCCTAAATATATATGTTGCATCAGGGGCGGCGGGGTTGCGTCCCCTGCACCCTGCCGCCCGCATGGTTAGCTTTGTACCCGAAATAATTACACAGAAACGGTATTCATTTAAAGACTGCCTGGCCCGTTATCTGTAGCCTCTTATTGGCTAGCTCTTACATATCGATCTAACCCATTTCTAGTATCCCTGTAACACCACAAGGTGCGCTTACCAGGGAGGATCTTAACCTGCGTCTGGCTGGAGTGGGAGAATCATGGCGACTCCCGACTCAGCTTCTTTCTCCCCCAATCCTGTTCTGTTTACTCCACCCATCTAAGGGTTGGCCTATCAAATGGGCCTAGGCAGTTTCTTTATTAGTTAACCAATGAAAGCAACAGATAAGATACAAGACCCACCTCCATCATATATAAATAAATTTTCAAAGGCAATCATAGCACTTTTTTATAATTCTAACAACATAGAATGTCAAGTTACCTTCTTCTGTCAACACATTACTAATAAATACAAAAGACAACACATTACTAATAAATACAAAAAAATCTCTCCCGCTGTTTCTGAATGTGTCAAATGTTTCAACTGCTATGGGGAAGGAATGAGAAAAATCTGAAAAACAATCATTTACTTGTGACTCTGATTTTATAAATTTATATTTAGTTACAGTTCCAACAATATGAAGATGCATCAATATGAGACATTATGGGTTTTTTTTGTACTGTAAATATTGGCTAGTAGCATTCTAATTCTGGCACATAGGAATGGAGATGATATATGCAAAGATAGCTTCCATGGAGATATAGGAAAAAATGAAAAAACAAGCTTCTATAAACAACTATGAAGAGATTTCTAGGGTAGATTGGGAAGTGAAGAGCAACAATAAAATAAAACGCGGATGGTATAAACTGAAACTATTTTTGTGTGTAAACAAGTGAGGGAAAACATATACATGCACACTCCTTCATGCAATTAAATTCAAGAAGGAAAAAAACAAAAATTAATGCAACTGTTCATTTTATTTTTCTTTCTAAAGCATGTTTCGGGGCTGGAGAGACATTTGAGTGGGTAAGATTACTTGCTGATCTTTCAAAAAACCCAAGTTTAGTTCCCAGGACCCACATGGTGGCTCACAGTTATCCATAACTCCAGTTCCAAGGGAGCTGCATGCAATTTATTAAAGATTACAACCATGAATGGGTGCTAACTTTCATCAATTATTTTTCTTATTTCATTGGGCAGTTTTTGTGATAATTTATTACTCTTAAAGCAGTAGTGCTGCTTGCTATTCTTTTGATTTGCATTCATCAAACATACCCAGTTCATAAAACGTGCTAAAAGATTTCCTTTTCATACTTTGGGAGGGAGCACCATTATTGTCTCTCTTTCGGAGAAATTCTTTCCTCGAGCACCAGTGGCTTCCTCCCGTGCACTCCACTGATGAAAATATTGCTTGGTACCCTAAAGTGTGGAAGTTAACATGGGATCTGTTCTCGAAACAGAGATGTCATATGTCATCTCACTAGAGTTGGAAAATTACTCTAGGAAGAACTTTCTCAGGTACTCAGAGTCTTTGTCTCACCCGGGAAGGTCAACTGATCTCTTTGTTCTTTTCTTGTATTTTACACTGGGTTAGTTACCAATTTGTATATTAATTTATGTTTAAAATACAAAAGATGACTATGTCATCAGAATCTTTGAAGAAGCACCCACCCTGAATGATCTTTATATATGTGCACTAAAGACCTACATTAGGAACAATTACACCAAATAACATTTGAGTTAGGCAAAGGCAGTTATGCTTAAATTATAACTCTTTAATATTTAATAGTTGAGACAAAATTGGAGAATGCACTATTGACTTCTCATTCCCTAGCCAAAGGAAACTAATCAGACAGAGTAGAGATGTATTTTATATTATCAATGAAAAGGTAATTTTGATTGTTAGATATTAAGTATACTTTCAAATTATTTTTTAAAATAATTGATCATCATAATGGACTATGTTATCAGGCACTATTTTGCAAAACATAAAGAAATATATTTTACATTCTGTATGATTAAAGCCCAAATCATTATAATTACATACTATTTATGTGAAGAAAACTATTCATAAATACAAATGATTATTTATGCATGTTCTTCTATGAACATGTCAAAGTGAGGAAGCAGAAGAGCTCATGTTTTTCATTTTGAAATTTTAATAACAATTTTATGATATGGAAATGTAGGTAAGGGTTCTACCTCAAGGAGTCATAGTCCAGACAGGGAGGGAGATTAATACTCAAAGTGATACATTGTACTGTGATGAATGTTTCTGAAAATTATTTCTTAGACATATCAGGTAGTTCGTTTATGTAGAAGATGACATACATTGGCCTTGGAAAGATGTTTGCATGGAGTAATGATTTTGTCAGCTCAGCCTCCATTCTGTCTCTTTCTAGAAAGAGTTCTTCTTCCTTAGCAGTACTTGCACCTGTTAGACAATCAGTGAATCAGTGAGTCTGGCTTCTTTTTATAGCAGTCTTTGGCAGGCCACAGCTTTAAAATCTCTCTCTCTCTCTCTCTCTCTCTCTCTCTCTCTCTCTCTCTCTCT
>JABTXL010012544.1:300922-315191 GCA_025134845.1 Neodon shergylaensis
TCTCTCTCTCTCTCTCTCTCTCTCTCTCTCTCTCTCTCTCTCTCTCTCTCGTTCTCTGTCCTCCTCCTCCTCTTCCTCCTCCTCCTCCTCCACCTCCTACTTCTTCCTCATCTCCTCCTCCTACTCCACCCCCTCCTCCTCCTCCCTCCCTCCCTCTCTCCCTCCCTCCCTCCCTCTCTCTGATTTGGGATAAAAAAGAAGAGAAGAGATACCTTTCTTTCATTTCTTGTTTTAGTTTGCTTTTGTTACTGTGATTAAACAATCTTACCACTTGTAATTGGGGGAGGAAATGATTTCTTTCAGCTTACTGGTTACAGTCCACTTAATCCTTCATTGAAGGGAGCCGGGAGAGGGACTAAAGACAGGAACTCAGAGGTCTGGAGCAGAAACCATGTATTAATGCTGCTTATTGGCTTGCTTCCTTTGGCTTGCTGAGCTAGCTTTTTTTTTTCTACAGCCCAAACCCACCTGCTTAGAGATTGAGCTGCCTACAGCTGGCTGAATATCCGACATCAATTAGAAACTAAAAAAAAAAAAACTGCCCACAGTCATGCCCATAGGACAATTTGATAGAGATCATTCTTCATTTGAGATTTTTCTCTTCCCACGTGGTTCTAGCTTGGCGTCAAGTTGGGAGATGGAGATAACCATGACAACTGGCCAGTGAGATTCTTGTTGCTATTCGGAGAAAGCTGCTTCAGAAACATAGTGCAATTCATTTGGAACCACGCACAAATTGTTAAGCTCAAGTCTCATAAAGTGGAGGAGAAAGACTTTCCAAGAGATGACATCCTGCGTGGAACTGTGTCAGAGGGCTTTTAGAATTTTGTTTTTTAGAGATGAGACTGGAAAATTTCAAAGAAAAGTTGGTCTGCCATACTAGGGAGTGGGGATTTTTTTTTTTTTACTTTTTTGTAAAAGAATATAATCTGGATGACTCAATAGTGAATGCATTTTCCAAATTATCTTGAGTCAAGTTGTCTCAAGACTATTTTAATGGGGACCTTATAAAGACAATTTAATCTTGAGACTTTTGCCAAGTAGCCAAGGAAGCCGGTTAGTTTTTATATCAAATTAACATAGGCTGGAGACATTTAGGAAGGGAGAATCTTGATGGGGAAAATGCCTCCAGCAGACTGGCCTGTGGACAAGTCTGTGGGGCATCTTCAATGTAATGACTGTTGTGGGAGGGCCCTGCTTCCTGTGTGTGGTGCCCCCTCTGAATAGCGGGTTCCAGATGGTGTAAGAAAGCAGGCTGAGTAAGTCACGAGGAGCCAGTCAGAAGAAAGCTGCACTCCTCCACGGTCTCTGCTTCAGTTTCTGTCTCCAGGTTTCTGTTATGAGCTCCTGCCCTGACTTGCCCCTTACCGTTTATGACTGGTATCCGGGTTCTGCGGTTTTAAATGATTTATTTTCTCTTATGCTGCCCTTCCACTAGACTGCAATGAACTCAATACTATCACTCAGTGCTTCAACCTAGGATACAGAGCAGACAGGCATCCGTGGAACTTAAGGATTCGTGGTTGAATGCTTATTGGAAAGTCTCATGATCATTATACCAAAAAAAGCCACAGACATACTCTTTTCGTGCTCCTTTGAGCTCACTGAAAACATTGTATCGAAGTGCCAAAATGAAAGTGAGTTAATAACATGTAGGAAATCATTAGGAAGGAATAGTTGAAGTGGAGTATTGTGGAAGAATAAGAGTTAACTGCAATCAGGTTACACATAAAACTAAGCAGTGGGAGGGAGGGAGAGCAGTGGCCCCGGGGTGATAGCGCCTCTGTCAAGCAGAATCTAGAAACAGAGAGGGAACAAAACGTGTGCAGTAACAGACGTTCTTTCTGAATGACAGACAAGCTATTCAGTTTCCGAGCCTCTTTCCCATCCACCCCTCTCCTTACACCAGGCCTCAACCTCCATACCCTTATCCTCCTACTCTGGGAGAGTGAATTTCACTCTGAGTGGTGGAACACCTAATGATTCCTCTTTGATGGTATTTAGCACGGTTATGGGTGTTTTCAGAGAAACCCCTTCCTCATTCTGTGGTAAGTGCTTTCTCTGACATTGTGATGGAGGCTCCCTTACGGTTACCTTAAGATGACCTTGTAGAGAAGCCAAGAGCCCTGTTCTATCTGCTCTGGGATAGGGCAAGAAAATATCTGTTTTTTTAATCTTATTATATCTTATTAATAATGCAAAAATGTCAAGGATTATCTAAGAGGAAGAAAATGATCAAGGAGCTATAAAAGTGCTAGATAAAATACTTCCAAAGGGAAAGAAGATTATTTAGAAGCAGAATAGTGACTAAAAAATTTAAAAAGTTTAAATTGGTAATAATGAGGTTGGATTAACAATATGAAGAGGAACTAAGGGATAACATCAGAATATATAAAATGTGTCCTAATTAAAAGAGCAACATTCATAATAAGAAAGGCTCACATAAATACAGTCCTTACACATTAATACCATAAGTAAATGGAGCTTTAATCACCCAGAAATTTAATTAAATTAACAGCAAAAGATGTACATTATGATGCAGGCCTACACTGCCTGATATGATCTCAGATGAAAAAATAGTCTAGGTAGGTAATAAATCCACAAACTTTGACAATATAATAGAAATTCTTCTAACAATAAATGTGAGGCTAGCAAAAGTGTTATTTTCATTACAAGAAGGAAGACCGAGATACTCTATAAAACAACAACAACAACAAACTTCTGAAAATGAATAATAAAAAAATTGAACATGTATTATTTTAGATTTTGCAGAGAATAGAAAGAGGATATATTAACATTTATTGTTCATTTTTTTGTACACATCAGGAAATTAGAAAACATAGAAGAGAGATTTCTGTGTATTCTTCCTTCAGCACAACTAACGCTAACACTTTGTAAAATCACAATGAAATTCTGCAAATCAAAGATATCAGTATCACCTTGATATTATTATGTCACGTACTTAACTCACTCTCCACAATGCTTTCTGCTACCATTTCTTCCGCTTCAGGATCCAAGCCAATTCTCACATTGTGTCTCACCATCTAGGGTGGCCACTGAGTCTCCTTTATTTTTCCTGATTTTGACAAGCTCTGGCCAGGGATTTGGAGAATTCCTCTTAGATTTGCTGGTGTGTTCTTGGGGTTATAAAGAAGCTACCGTGTCCTTGGAAAGAATATTACAGGGGTGATGGTGTAGAACAAACCTGCACATACATGGTCATTTGGTTTATAACAATTGTATCAGTACAGTGCATTGGAAAACAATCTTTTCAGCAAATAATACTGAGTCAACTGTTAAATATGAGGAGTAAGTTGAACTGTAACCATTTCTATACCCGATGCAAAAAGCAATTTTAGATGGATTATTTATAAGTTTAAACAGAAAGATAAAATTACATGGCATTTGGAAGAAGCACAGGAGCGACTTTGCAATTCCTTTTAAGGAGGACATGGAGACAAATAAGAAAAATAATTTGGATCCCCTTAAGATAAGACTATTTTAAGTAAATTTAATTATATAGAAATATACTTTTCCATTTAATCAAATGACAAAATGAGAGAAAGGTTTTGATATTACTTCTCATCCTTGGAATGTGTGTCCCAGATCCACAACTTATAAAAATGACTGAAAAATCAATAACGAAGAGTAAAAATTTTGAGGATTATTTTATAGTAGAGCCCTTCCAACTCCAAATTAAAGCATAGAATGTGTTCAGTTGCATTAGTTAACAGCAAATTTGGAAAATTAAACCAGAAAATGATACAAGTACTCACTCACTAGAATGGATAAAGTGAAAGCACACTATACAGCAATACCATGTTCAGGAAGAAAGGTATCTGTGCGCAGGAGTTGTCCCTCCCTTGTGCTGCAGGCATTCCGCTGATTACTCAGAATACTTAGACACGGAAAAGGAAGTGAAGACTGAGACTTCAGTAGAGTGGAAAGGTACATCAGTATATGGGGTAATTGATTTGCAGAGTAAATATGCTATACTAGCTGTTGTCATGTCTGTGGCAACCTTATTTGACTAAGTAAGTATGGATTGACTCTGTAACCCTAAATTACTGTCACTGTACCTACAATAAAGGTCAGCAGATTATGTTTAAATGGAAGATTCTCTCAATATAATCTGGAATTGTGGTTTTAAGATTGTGTAATATGCATAGTGTAACATGATAAAATAAAACATGCCAAAATAAACTCTTCCTGCCGCTTTAAACACGTTAAGAAAAATGTACAAATTAATATCTTGGACATCAGACTCATGAAGCCAGGGAGATAAAAGACTGTAATTTTACCCAAAACAGATTTTTTTTCTATGTAGTCTTGCGTCTTGTTCAACTCAAGTCTATCACATTCTGCCTGGGTACGTGAGCCTGAGTTTCTTTGTTTGCACTACAAAGGGAATAAATGATTGAAACTTCCCTCTCAAGCCTCTTTGGGAGGGTAAAGCAGAACACAGTGGGTCTGGAGAGATGCTCAGCACTTAGGAGCACTGGCTGCCCTTGGAGAAGACTGGTCTTGATTCTCAGAATTCACATGGTGGCTCGCAAACATCTGTGACTCCAGTTCTAGGGGTTCTGCTGCCTCTACTCTTGCATTCACATGGTGTACAGACAGATATGCAGGCAAAACACTCACATGCCCCAAAACAAAATAAAACTGTGTTTCAGAAAGCAGAGTGTGATATTGAGAAGTACATGCAAAACACACAAACATTTGGAATACTGTAGATGCCCGGTAAACATGTCTGTCTCCACTGAGAGTCGAGAGGATAAGAAGGCTTGTGGAGGGATACAGAGGAGATAAAAGAGGAGAGGGGAATGGAGATGAGCTTTCTGTTTGGAAGGATGTGTAGGTGAGCAGGTTGTCACAAGAATAATGGAGTGTGAAGTAATTACTTTACTCATGGTTTGGTGATTTAAAAACATGAAATAAGTTTGGAGTTTAAAAAATCAAGGTTGTAATAATTGCACAGGAAAATGTTTGCCTGGAAAATGGATGCATATGGTCATCCGATATTCAGTAGGGACAGTTCAAATAAAGTGTGGGGTTCAATCTCTTTGAATAGTAAGCTTTGGGATGGACACTTTTCTAAAGGAAGGGATAGAACATGTGGTGTGTATTTTCCTGTGACTTGTCGTACTGGATGCCACCCACTAGCATTAGTTTGTCCTTGGTTGAAACGTCTATTCCCTAGGACTATGGAGCTTCCCTGCGAAGAAGGCAGAACCTTCATGCGCATGGGACAGTAGCTTGTTATTGCCTCAAAATAGCTTCTGCAGCCATTAGAGCTGCCTGCACCAGGGGTAATTACCTAGTCATTACAGCTGCTTAAGTCAGACTGCTGGAAAGTTCTTCTCTATGGCAGAATTTAGTTCCAGAGAGCACCAGAGCCCATTTCCCTCAGGATCAATGCAAGAGGATCTGTCCTGAAAGATGAATTCCCTATTATGTGCACTTATTATTATGCGTCATAGTGAATCTATCATCTGGGGGCAGGAGAGTACCCATCATTTCACAGATGCTTGTGTGAATCAGACTTAATAAGACCGACTCACAGGAGGTCTCATTCCCAGCAGTGTGGGATAATTAACGATTTTCCACAGCACCATATAAAAATAATGCTAAAAATTAGTAACTTTATGTTACAATACAGCTTTATCTTTTTAGAAATACACTGAAATACTTGCAATATAAAAACTGAAAAGAAATATATAAAGAAAAACATTCACAGTACTGTATCTAACTGATAAATATAGTTAGCACTGAGTTGTATTTATGTCTAATTTTTATATGTATACTTATGATAAGGCCATACATCTTTAGTTTTTAAAAATATTTTAATATTTTTATATTTATATTGAATATATTAAAACATACCCTTCATCATTACATTTTAGTGACTATATAATTTGATGCTATTGTGGAGTATATAATTTAATTTATTGATTTTATATTATGGGTTACTGACACCCTTCTTGCTCCATCTTTAAGCTAATATTGTGGCACATTTATTTCCTTTTTTATTTTGCTCCTTGCTTTTTTATTTTGTGGTTAAGAATTTCTATTCTCATAATTTCCACCTATCACAAAGGTATTACATACAGGTACCATCAATACATTGCTCTATTTTTTTTTATTGAAGTTATTATTGGTTATGAAGTTTATTTGATGTGGTTGTAGAGGGGTTGATACACATGTGCTGCATTCACCTCTGCACCACAGTACTTGAGTGGAATCATAGGAAAACACTAGGGAGTTGGTGTTTCATTTGCTCCACTGTGGGAACTTGGGGTTCACACTGGATATTCAGGGTTGTATGATAAATACTCTTGCCTGCTGTGCCGTCTCCTTGGCTTTCTTCTCTTTTTCTTGGCTAAGTTTCTAAAACCACTTTATTTTCATATTTCTAAAAAGAAGATAATTACTTTAATGATTTCAAGGTTTCAACAATATTTTTTTCTTTTTTCATTTACTCTGGTTTTATCCAGTTCCTTACATTGGAGTGTTTTAAGAGTTCTTACTTTAAAAAAAATTGATTCATGGATTAAATAAGTTATTTTTAGTAATAGAAGTTGATATTATAAAGATTTCAAAAATATTAAATAAACAAATGACTTTATGACATTTCAAAAGCTTACTATTCACATTTAAGTAGAATATACCTTTGGTCCTATTTGCTACTTGATAATACATCACTTTCAAAATATTCTTAAAATTTCCTTTATTACTTTTTCAAAGTCTTCCACTAGCAATGTCTAGGTATATGATGTACAGACACATTTTGAAAGATGCAATGGATACATAATTGTAGATATACATGCACACAGACACACCGACACATTTGTTTTTTTATACACATGTGATACTGTTACCTATTTCCTCCCTTTAGTGTCATGTTGATGCATTGATGAGCTTTAGCTAATTTAAATAATTTCCCGGGCTGGAGAGGTAAATCAGTGTCTGAGAGCATTTGTTGCTCTTCCAGTGGACCTTGATTTGATTCCCAGCTCACAACCATCTGTAACTCCAGATTCAGGGGAACCAATACCCTTTGTACTTTCTACTGTTACAGTTAGTTACTAGTCAGGATGAATCACCTTTTCAGTATTTTACCAACGTTTGTTTCTTCCTTTTGTCAATTTTCTGCTCATGTCTTGTTTCATTTTTGAATTGTTATATTTATTATTAAATATATTTTTCATTATTCTCTGAGATTTTCACACGTATATGAGATGCGCATTAGTCATACCTGTGCCCCTCTAAATCTTCCCAGGCCCTCATCTGCAGCCCTTTTCCAACTTGATGTGATTGTTTTTATAGCCAATGAGTGCTGCCCCATACTCATGGGTGTGGGACCATCTAACCCATTATAGAAGTTCTTTCTTGTAGAAACAAGCCTTTGCTTTGTTTTCAACTGATTCCTTAGCTTATTGTGATTTTCATTATAAAATTCAAACATGGCAAACAGTTTCCAAATTTCACTTTATGATTGTGCTTACCTTTAAAACCTTAAACAAAAAGTGTGCATCTAAATTTAAAATAAATCTTTTCTATTTTATCTCCTGCCTTTAATTAACCCAAATTTATTGATTTAAGAATGTTGTGGTATAATTAACAATGTACTAAGCTGCTCATATTTGAAGTGTATCATTTTACATACATTAAAACTTCACAGTATTTAACATAAATTTTATCCTTTACTACTTTCTCCCATCTTTGTACAAAGCTTCCTTCCTTCCTCTTCCCCACACTTTCGAGTGAACTATCTTCCATTGTTGAAGATCAACTTATTTTCTATGGAAATTTTGTATAAAATAGGACCTTCAATAGTTTGGATGCTGAGTGCCTTCACTGTTCTTATTTAAAAGTTTTGCCTCACAACGGCGCTCTTCACACCTGCCGTGGAATTGCAGGAGATGGGGTTTGTGGTATGTCCTTGGTGCACTGGTGGGCGTCTCCCACAGTGGGCTGTAGATTTCGAATCTGGATTATGGATTTCTGATTTCTCGTTCATGATATGAACGGTTTGCATTGACCTACACTGTTCACTGTTGAATCCATCAAGGGATTACAATCTCCAAGATGATGAACTAAAGAAGTAATGCGGAGTCATATACCTAGCTACTTTCATGAAACAATATTCTGATATTCACTGATGTTTCATATACCAACAATTTGTCATTCGTAATTTTAAAGCACATATCCACTGTGTAGCTATTTTACAGTTTGTTTATGCATCTATCTACTTATGGCTTAGTGGTTCTAAGACTGTGGGTCGAGAATACTTTGGTAAACCTCTAGCTCCAAAAATATTTATATTACAATTCATAACTATCAAAATTACAGGTATGAAGTAGCAATGAAAATAATTTTATTGTTCAGGGTCACCACATCATGAGGAACTTTATTATAGGGTCACAGTGTTAGGAAGGTTGAAAACTACTGACTTAAGATCGTTTTCAGATCTTAAGTCTTAAAATGCAGTTGAAGCAAAATATGGATGGTGCATGTCAACAATCCTAAGACTTGTGAGGATGAGGTGAAAGGATCGAACATTTGAGGATAGCCTGGACTACATAAAGAGATTGTCTCAAAAAGCAAAGCAAAGTAAGTTTCTATAACATTCAAGAACATTTCTATTAATAGGTGTATACACCCTCATTTCAGTGGGAGCATAATGAGGACATGTCATTTTAGTTGTACTGATAATGGTAAGGTACCTCCAAATCATCTCTAAGTTATCGAGCCATTTTATAAGTCCATCAATAGTAGATGAAAAACCCCATCATTGCACATTTTTGTCAACTTTCGGTGGAGTCAGCATTTTAGTTCCAAATTACCAGATAAAGAGATTTTTATTGCAGAATTGGATGTTCATACTTTTAAACGTTTCTAGAACAAATGTGCTGCAGGCTCAAATTTCAAACTTCCCCATATGCTGTGTTATCTGAAGCTCGTTTTCTCTTGCGGTCTTTCACGTTTCTTCAGTTTTATTTTGAACTGAATTGCTAATCTTTTAGTAATATATTTGCTCTTATCGTTTAAAAAGAATCAAGTATCCAGATGCTCGCATGGATTTGAACAAATTTTCTTGGTGAAAATGTAGAGAAACACTATGGCAAAAAAAAAACCACTATATAAATGCTAAACGAATGAATTTTTTTTCAGGTTTCCTCTTCCCTCTGGATAGTGTTGTCTGACCTTCTTGGATCCCATTTGAAAAGGAAGAAACAAAATGTTTTTCTACACTTTCAACACTTCTATACATTAGATTTATTTTTAAAAATAAGTTCTCATTATACAATTTTAGCAACTGTAAACTAATTTGTCCATATTATCCACATTAGTTTTAATAATCTATTGGAGGATGCATACTAATGAAACAGCCCTATTCAAGTAGTTAGGAATTACAAAGTGTTTATGCAGTGTGCAGTTCAGGGGAGAACAATAAAAATATTCTATTTTTGAAAGAACAAGGTAATAAAAGTTGAAGGTAAATATAAAATACTCATGAATATTGATTACTACTACATGTTTAAATATTTAATATTCCATTTTATGTGCATTACCTGGGTTACAATGCACATGACATATTAACTTGAGAAAAGGTAATATCAAGAAGCTACAAAGTAGTGCCCACGTCTCCCGTAGTGAGGTCTAGAGATTGAATGTGTTCCCCTAGCTCTTGTTTGTAAGTCGTGAGTTATGTTTGCAAAGCAAGTGTCCCTAGGAACACAGGTAAATCAACATTATTTAAAACACCCTGGTGTGCATGTATACACACGATCCCCGAGGAGAAGAACAAACCTTATTGCGCTTGTATGTTATAAACCCCTGTTGTCTTTAGCACCACATATTGCCACAGAGTTTTAGAAGAATAATTCACAGCTTCTGTTCTTTGCGTTTCAGAACCTGTTGGAATTTGTGAACTATTTGTGCAAACATTCATGGAGCAGGGGGGAAACCAATGCATAATTAATATGAAAATCTGTGAAGTAAAGTTACAGGAATCATATTGTACACTGCTTCTGTGGACAGTTTTAGAATGCTATAGTGTGGTTATACAACTTGTCTTTCTTTTGTCCTTTTCTTCTTTCCTCTGTGATATGTTAAGAAAGAAGAAGACGGGGATGTTTCCAGGCTACTGAGCCACCTTTGAAGGACAGTCTCTATTGGGCATTTACATTGATTTCCTTGGTTACTTGTGTTTATAAAGGAATTTGGGAAATGGAATTTGAAATGCTGGCACATATGTAAAAAGACCTCTGACACGAAAGAAAAAGAAGACATCAGCAGTAACTATGGCGGGCAGCACAGTCACGAGGAAGCCTGTCTGTAGGGATACTTGGAGCATGTGGGAGATATAGTGTAAGAATAGTAATATGTGTTTATACAAAGATTAGAAATGGATCCATTTATTGTGAGATTAATTCTCTTTGCTTTATTTCCCAAGAAAATGAGCTGTAATAAAAGAACCATTTATATAGCATATTTAATGCAATTCATTTATAGAACAAATAGAAGATATTGTTAGTAAAATCATTTTGGTCATAGTCTCCTGAACATTACTTTTGAAGCAAAACCTGATTGCAAGGTAAAGAAATAAGAATTATTACTTTCTTCAATTACTTCTTTTTTGAATTTTCTGTTTGAGACACAAGACTTTACTGGTTTTCAGCTTTCCTAATTGTAATTTCAGCATCCTCCAATGTGGCCCTGGAAATATCAGGAAGTGGCATTCAGGAGAAAGACATGTTTAGTAGGATAACCTAGCAGGGTATTTGAGAAACGGCTTAGAGTATGATGTGTAAGTTTGGTTTTATATATGGATATGAGGTCATCATGTCTTATTTGAAAATTTAAAAATTCTCTAGGTGACTATGGCATGGAATGTGGTTCAGCATATTAATTTAAAAATTATTTACCTAAATTTCTCAGTCCTTAAATCTGTAATTAATGAACAATGTATATTTTAGAAGGCTCCAATTGGCCAGTAAAGGGTTAAACATATTCCTTTGTTTTCATAAAGAGGAAAGTGAAACATATTGACAAACACGAGAATATTTTGTATAAGAATGTGGCATGCAAATAACCTCAATGATACATTGATAAGCAAATTAATTAATCTAATATTTTCAGTACTTAAAGGATAATTAAAATGAATATAGTTGATGATATTCTGGAGTACTATGAAGTAGAACAATTATTAGAAGCTAATAAATCAGGAAATAGCTATTAGAGGCTTTGGAAACTAAGAAAGACTAAAAAATCCAAAGTTAAGGAGATGAAACCACTTTTCAGAAACCACAGGCAACTGGTTGTTTCAATCCACTTAGCTTAAAACATGGACACACATTGCAAATGAAAACAGACACGTAAGAGCAATGGCATATAAAGAGAGAGGCTAGAAACAATACCAAGAGAATAGGTCAGCTCACTATTAGTAAAAAGAATACCAAGGATACACATTAGGTATTATTCTCCACAAAGGACCATCACTTTAATAAATGCTGTTTGTTAAAAAGTGGATATCATAATACAAAGAAATGAAATTGAGTCTTAACCCTAGTCTTACAAGCAGAAATAGACTGATACCTGCGGGCTAGCCTGGGGTCTTACAGTCGGGGCAGCTGAAGGCATCAACAGGCCTGACTAGCACAGCAAAGTATGTGCCATTATGATGAACAGGTATATAATGGAAAAATGGGAGAGAAAGAGGGGTGGTTTGTGTGCTGTGGTAAGAGGCAGATCTGAAGAAGTGAGGGTGGTGAGAAGTGGATTGATGTGGGCAACCTGCTTGACAGCTGGGACCAGGGTACCATCAGGCCTGGCTGCTGCCTAGGACTATGTCTGGATCCTTGTCCTACGGTAGCCAAGAGCTGTGCTGATGTCCATGACCCTATTTCCTACTAATTGACCAAATACTGTGTTTTTGCTTTCTCTTTACTACAAATTCAAATTTATTTTCTTCATATCACTTCTGCGTAAACCTCACTTATTTATTACCTCTAAATGTATGAAAATATAAGTGAAATTTGTGTAAGAATTTAATTATCTTTATTTTATCATTGTGTCACCAGTGCTTAAGGGGCATGCTCAGTTAATTTTACATAAAGTCCTGCACAGGACGTAGCTCAGAAACTATTATTTCAAACATTTTTAGATCATTAGTCACCTCAGCCTATAAATAAAAATAATGACTGTAGAGCAAAAATATAAATGAAAGCCTGACCACTTGACATTAGTCTATGCTGAACGCAGGGAAAATGGCAAGGAAACTAATAGCAGCTTGGTTTACTTGGGAAGACTTGAAATAGAAATGCAATTTCACCTCTAATGGTTTTTGTCCCACAGCGTTCTGTGTGATTTGCCTAATTAGTTGAATTAACTGGAGACTACATTTTAAATGAGGATTCGAGAATTTGGACATGAAGAGGATAAATTAAGTTTGGGCAGTAATTCAAGCTGAAGAAAAGCAATTTGTCGTTTCATTATTTAGGCTCTGAAATTTAGGAGACAATGAATCTTAGTTCATGATCAGCATTCAGGAGAGAACATTCAGAGAGGATAGTCTGAAAAAAACAAAACCTCTCTTTTTATTTAGCTGAAGCTTTATGGCTTAAAATGTATCTGTACTTTGTAAATACTTAGCAAGAAGACTAGCATTTAGAAAAGGAAAGCCAGTAATTTGGGTGACCTATGGAACCACGTGACCATTGGTTGGTCCACCGGTGTAAGAGGAACTGAGAAATGCATCTGTTTGTGTGGAATGATTGACAAGATATTTTTCTCCTCAATGAAAATTCAGAGTATCTTTTTATAAAAACGAAAAACAAGCAAAATATTTAACTGCTCACAGTGTTAGTCCAAGACATGAAGACAGATCTGAAGAGGTTATGGGAACTTGGGAAAACTCTATTTGCTCCTGGCTTGTTGGTGGTTGTAACAGATTGAGTCATCTCAGTGCAGAGTAAAGCTGTTTCTCTGAATTAACATGCCCTCTCTTATAACCTCTGCAATTACATTTCTCGGGCCCTAGGAAGGTCATAGCATCATTTGTTTCCTAATATCTCACCTAGACAACAGGAAAATCTAATTAAAGCAATAGATTCAGAGGAGAAATAAAAATTTAGTTATCATTTAACATAGAAGTGGAAGTCATTGTGTAAGGCCACTAATTGAAAAAAGAGGAACCATATAGTAGATGTGGTAAGTGAAAGGTTAATCTAAATATCCATCTAGATGATTATGAACCCCCCCACGTGCATACACACATACACACCTTCATAAGTCATATTCTTTCTGCATAAATACTTTGAATAACTAATTACAGTGTGGTATGTAATTGAGCCTCAGTATTTTATTTTGAAATCCCGGTTTTCCACTCATCTGTCTTTAACTTGAGTTCTTGAAATTTGAAGTTTAGATTTTTGTTCATTAATTTTCTGTTCTTTCAATTGAACAAAATAAAACAGCGCTTTTAGCAAAAGCATGAAATTTGGTTAGAGGGACCAAACTTTTTGGTTTACTTTGATGTCTCATGCTAAAATATGAACAACCTGGGACTCTTGATGACCATTTCCCCTACCCCAAAAGAGAAAGACAGAAACCTATTTGAAAACATAAGATCAAATAGAAGCTAAGTGTTTTAAAATGCTTGTTCCATTTAACAGGAACATGGCCAGTCAGACAACCACAGATTCAAGGAAACTCTTTGAATTTCAGGACATTTCAAGGTGAAAATCATGCAGAATTTCAGTTTGGGACTAATAATAATGGTTTGGTAAAATGTATTGATTACAGTAAATTTTACTGGAAATGACATAGTTGCTTCAATGCTGTAACATAGAAGTAACATATGTTCACAATTTCCCATTTGTTTTGGAAGCTTCCTAAATTTGGCCACAAACATTATTGTAGGCCAAACTACTATACTTGACATTCTTTCTATGAATTTTATTCCATTTATAATTATTAGAAAGGTACCATAGTATCACATCAGTCCTAAGGGACCTGTGACCCAAGATGAAAGATTTTATAAAACATGTTTCTAACTTCCTTCTTAATATTTTAAGTCATTAATTCCCTGGTATTTCTCACTTTCTCTCATTTATCTTTCAAGATAGTTTAAAATTTTTCTCATTCTACTTAAATATTGCCATTTCATCAAGTCTATTCTTTTTCTTTCTTTGCCTTCCTTCCTTCCTTCCTTCCTTCCTTCCTTCCTTCCTTCCTTCCTTCCTTCCTTCCTTCCTTCCTT
>JABTXL010012544.1:319502-436771 GCA_025134845.1 Neodon shergylaensis
ACACACACACACACACACACACACACACACACACACACACACACACATTACCTATTCCAAAACAAGTTGAAGCTATAAAAGTGAGTGGCATTGCTAACGGTGAGCCCAGAGAGGAGGACATGGCCTAGGACACACTGAGGACCTTGTGTTTAATTAGTAGAAACTGTACTGTGAGTCAAGGGCTCTGCTTTCACATTCAAGTTTTTAAAAATACTACATTTTTTTAAAAATTTTTTATTGAGAAAAAGAAAAAAAAAGTTTCCGCCTCCTTCCAGCCTCCCATTTTCCTCCCCCTCCCCCCACCCTTCTCCCCCTCCCCCCACTCCTCTCCCCCTCCCTCTCCAGTCCAAAGAGCAGTCAGGGTTCCCTGCCCTGTGGAAAGTCCAAGGTCCTCCCCGCTCCGTCCATGTCTAGGAAGGTGAACATCCAAACTGGCTAGGCTCCCAGAAAGCCAGAACATGAAGTAGGATCAAAAAAAGAAAAAAGAATAAAAATGCTACATTGAGGCTTTAAAACAAAATCATTACTAGTAATTTATCTACCTCTGACCTGAATATATAAGGTTAAATTATATTTTTGTCTAAAATTGAGACTAGGTAAGCACTAGTATTTAACACAGTTTGAAATGATAAGATCCAATGGGGCACATAAATATTCCAGTCCTTCTCTTAAAGATAACAATAAATGAAAGAACTCTAATAAATTGATGGTTCAGTATGTTCTCACATTGGACATCAAATAGTTTTATACAGTCATATAAATATATACACGTATACGTATACCACCTTTAATAAATCACTATCAGTAGTTGACAAAACATATACTAAATACATAGAATGCTGTAAGCATGGGGAGAGGATAGAAATGAGATGCTGGCCCTGTGGGTTTTACACTTAGCACAGGTTTTCCTCTCATCCCTATCCGTCTTGCTTGTTCTTTGTTCTATTATTGTTATCATCATCATCATCATCATCATCATTTTAACTTTTCCTGGTAATCCTGTCTTAGTCTAACATGGTCTCTGAGTAATCAAAACCCACCGAATTATGTTCATTTTCTCTCATCAAGAGGGCCCTCACGACTCTTGCCAACCCTAAGGTGGCTCCCTTAACTAAGAATTGTGCTTCCGTGCTCCCCTATCCAACCTTCCTTTATCCCAATCAACCTGTTTCCCCAAGTTTCCCTCATCCTCCCCTTCTCCCTTTTCTCTCCCCATCCCCCGATAATCCCATCCCACCCCCAAAATCCCAAATTTTCTACCCGGCAATTTTGTCTACTTCCCATAGCCAAGAGGATAATTATATGTTTTTCCTTGAGTTCGCCTTCTTATTTAGCTTCTTTAGGTTCACCAAATATATACTCCGTGACCATTATTTATGGCTAGAAACCAATTATGAGTGAGTACATCCCATGTTCATCTTTTTGGGCCTGGGTTACCTCACTCAGGATAGTGTTTTCTATTTCCATCCATTTGCATGCAAAATTCGAAAAGTCATTGTTTTTTACCGCAGCGTAGTACTCTAATGTGTATATATTCCACACTTTCTTCATCCATTCTTCCATTGAAGGGCATCTAGGTTGTTTCCAGGTTCTGGCTATTACAAATAATACTGCTATGAACATAGTTGAACAAATGCTCCCAGGAGCCCAAGGCAAGGTCCCCAGTTAGTTCCTTGGGCAGCTGAGGATAGGGAACCTGAAATGACCCTATCCTATAGCAATGCTGACGAATATCTTGCATATCACCATAGAACCTTCATCTGGGGATGGATGGAGATAGTCACAGAAACCCACACTGGAGCACCGGACTGAGCTCCCAAGTTCCCATCGAGGAGTGGAAGGAGGGAGAACATGAGCAAGGAAGTCAGGACCACGAGGGGTGCACCCAACCACTGAGACAGTGTGGCTGATCTATTGGGAGCTCACCAAGGCCAGATGGAATGAGACGGAAGAAGCATGGGATAAAACCGGTCTCTCTGATCATGGCGAACAATGGGGGCTGATGAGAAGCCAAGGACAATGGCACTGGGTTTTGATCCTACTTCAAGTTCTGGCTTTGTGGGAGCCTAGCCAGTTTGGATGTTCACCTTCCTAGACATGGACGAAGGGGGGAGCACCTGGGACTTTCCACAGGGCAGGGAACCCTGACTGCTCCTTGGACTGGAGAGGGAGGGGGAGAGGAGTGGGGGGAGGGGGAGAAGGGTGGAAGGAGGGGGAGGGAAATGGGAGGCGGGGGGAAACGTTTTTTTTTTTCTCAATAAAAAATTAATTAAAAAAAAAGAAAAGTTGTCAAAAACAAAAAATAAAAAAAAAGAGGGCCCTCACAGTTGTATTCTTTATTGCTATAGTTATGGGTAGAAGTCTTATTTGTATTTAGCAAATATAAACTGTCGTTGACTGTTCTAGGCTGACATTGTAAAACATGGCAGGTCTCACAAACATCTCAAACACTTGAGGTTTATAATGATGTCAGTAAGCTTGTGAGCTAATGACAAGAGCCTGGCTGGCTAAACTCCAGGCCAAAGAGTTGGAATTTAAGGTCAACAACATGGATGACATGATGTACTTTTAGTCTGGTTCAAGGAAATCTTAAGGCATCAGGGGATGCTACAGTATTCTTATTTGCTTTTATAGGTGGGGTGACATAAAAAGCAACTATATTACCTTTTAGAAACAACTATAGCCTTTTAATTTGTATAGGAAAGGACTTAAGGAGTAGCTCATGTGAATTCCTTGTTTGAACAACATATGGTTGGTCACAGCCACAGAATGTGGACTCAATAATTTTGGAAACTTTGTTATGACTTGAGATGATTGCTCAAATCATTCTAAAAGTCTTTATGATTAAACCAAAACACTTTTTAGTTTCTTTCCTCATTGTCTAACTGAATGATTTGGTTTGGGATGTCAAGTTCCACAACTCTGGCATGAAGACACCCTTTGACCAGTTTGCTACATGCTCTCCAACCTGGATGCCTACAGTGACTGTTGGCTGCATTCCACACCCGTCATTCCCTTTTACACAGAAACCGTATTGATCTTCAGTTTAAGAACGTCTGTTTATATACCACATTTCACACATAAACAAACAAAACTAAAGAAATATTATTACTATGAGAACACACAGGGAAAATTTATAGCTCTAAAAGTAGTGTTAAAAATAACACATAGAAATAAAACAGCATTATTTACAACTATCTATATTTTACTCAGGGTTAGGGTCACAGTTGACCTTAAAACAGTCAAAAGAGTTTTACTGTGTTAAAAATAACATTTCAGACATTGAATTGTGCTCCTATAGATACCAACACATCAGGGATGGAAAAAAATAAATGCAACTCGGAAGTCTTTGTTTTATACACAATCTAGTGCAAGATAAAACCTTTAAAATTCAAGAAAATTATGCAAGTTTTATTTTTCTATTTCTCATTAAAAAATCAAAACATCCATATGTTGTGAACATTCAAGAGTAGCTCTTTCACTTAAAATAACAAAAATATCCAAAATATTCTATACTTGCCCTGCAGGTGAACTAGTAGTTCACAACACCGATTCACCTGAAACTGTTTTCTCATGTGTGAAATTTAACTAGCAACGGAGAACCTTGCATGGCTGTAATGAAGATGTGTAGTGCTGTGGGTGGAATTTCAAGCTCTGGAGATATAACATTCAGATTCCTTCTGTTTCTCCAGTAGCTCTATAAACCCTGCAGGGGAGTTAGCTGTTAAGTTCAATATTCTCATCTGTAAGTTACAGATGATGATATCTATCCTATGTCCTATGCTGTAGAGCAGAGATGAAGTAACTAGAAATAATTAACTAGTACTAAACTAGAAATAATTGATCAGTACTAACTGATATCTGCCTCATCTTAGTTATTAATATAAAAAAGGACACAGAAAATGAATCTTTATGATTTCTTAAGATAAGTTACTTCTGTACCTTGGGGAAACTTTCTAACTGTAACTAGTAGTGTCTATCTAACTTTACCTGTTTGGTAAAATGATCATCAAATGCTTCTGTGTAAAAGACACAATAGAAACTGTTTAGGATGTTACTTAGACCCTTATCAAATGTTCCTTAAGCCATTCACTTCAAATCTGTCATCTCTCAATCTTTTCTCATGTTCATTCTTTGGAGTTCTGTCATTCTTGACACAAAGGTGAGTGCTGTCTGCCATGCATTTTCTGCTAACTCTGCACGCCCCATGTTCTGGAAATGCGCTGTATACTTACTTCAGTATGGTTTTTAATATTCTTACTTATTCTCTTTTTTCATGGAGCTAAACAAAAGAGAGAGATGTATATCTACAGGCTTACATTTCCAAGTTCCTCTTAGTACTCCAAGTTTACCCTGTTATAAAACATAAACATTCCTCTCTCATACACTTTCTGTTATTTCCACTTTTAAAAAATAAGACAAAATTCACTCACCAGCTCACTCATTTAGCCATCAGAGAAATGCATATCTAAACAACTCTGAGATTCCATCTTATGCCTGTCAGAATGGTTAAGATCAAAAATACTGATGACAACTTATGCTGGAGAGGATGTGGGGTAAAGAGGACACTCCTGCATTATTGGTGGAAGTGCAAACTGGTACAACCCCTTTGGATATTAATATGGCAATTTCTCAGAAAATTAGGAAACAACCTTCTTTAAGACCCAGAAATACCATCTTTGGGTATATACTCAAAGGATGCTCAATCGTACCACAAGGATATGTGCTCAACTGTAGCAGCATTATTTGTCATAGCCAGAACCCCAAAACAACCTAAATGTTCCTCAACTGAAGAATGGATAAGGAATATGTGGTACATTTACACAGTGGAGTAAAAAAATAATGACATCTTGAAAGTTGTAGGCAAATGAATGAATCTAGAAAACATCATACTGAGTGAGGTAATGCAGACCCAGTAAGACAAACATCAGATGCATTCACTCATAAGTGGCTTTTAAACATAAAGCAAAGAAAATCAGCCTACAATTCACAATCCTAGAGAACCTAGCCAACAGAGAGGACTTTAAGAGAGACATACATGGATCTAATCTACATGGAAACTAGAAAAAAACAAGAACTCCTGAGTAAATTGAGAGCATGGGGACCACAGAAGAGGATAGAAGGGATGGGAGAAAAAGTGAGGAAAACAGAGAAAAATATATAGATCAATAAAAAACAATTAAAAAGTAAATTAAAAAAATCTAGCATTTTTCATGCCTCTGGAACTCAATTGCTGTATATTTTTATCCACAACCTTAGTGCCACTTCCAGACCTCTCTGATCACCAGATGTCAGGGCTATGGAGACCTTGTTAACTATTGAAAAATTCTTTCTTTCTTTATAGCAAGGAATAGATTTCCCTACATGTTCAGTGTAGCAGTGTGTAATCATTTCAGTCCCACTGGGGTAGGCAGTACCATTTTAATTATTACCCAGATGTGAGCATAAGGATTTTAGCCAGGTACCCAAAGGAAGACAGATAGGGAAACGTGCCAGAAGTTGAAGGTGGTGATGATGGAGTCACTGTTGTAACCTCCTGTCTGCCGACATTCACATATGTGCTGCTGTTTTGTGGTTTCTGTAAAGTATAGTCAGGCATAATTTAACTGATACAATGCACTTATGTCTAACCTTATTCTTGGAGAACTTCCTAATATACATCCAGCTTTTGCCACATAGAGACTGAAAGACCCTATGGAATCCCTGTTGTCCAGGGGACAAATAGAGCCCATTTTTGTTTGCTCCTTACTGATCTTACACATTCCCTGGTCTTTGGCTGATATATTCCTTACTCTCTCCTCAATATCATTCCTCAGATATAGCAACCAACTCAAATGTCCGAAAAGTCTCGTATAGTCTTCTAAACCTCACTTTGATGCCTTTTCTTGACTCCTATAAGCACTTATAAGTTCTTATCTTAGTCAATTCATTAATTCATTTGGACATTTCTGCTTATTATTTATCTGCATACCAACTTAAAAAATAAGGGGTTTTCTTGATGAAAGATGAAATACTTTCCATTTAAAATTATTTGTTTATTTTTCTATGTTGTATTTGGCTGTTTTGTTTACTTGTATGTCTTTGTATTACATGTGTATCTGGTGTGTGGTGGACACATATGACAGGAGAGAATGCTGGAACTGGAGTTATAGACAGTTGCAAACCATCGTGCTGTGTTGAGAATTTAACCAATGTCCTCTGGAAGAACAGCCAGTGCTTTAACTACTAAACCAACTCTCCAGACCCTGCCTTACATTTTATATCCTTAGATCATTACAAAATAATTGGGAAACTTCAAACATTTTATAAATTGTTCTATATCGTTTATAGGATTTTGTGATGAATAACTTTTCAAACAGTTTCTTTATGTATAGATTTCTTTATCCTACCTCTCAATATATCGTCCCATAGATCTAGGTAGTCCTTCTCTCCATGATAGTACCTTATGTGGCTAATATTTAGTCCAATGGGTAGAAAATTGAGTGCTCTGTTTGTGCCAGGGATGGGCACTGTGTAATTCACATTTTTTGGTATAACTTATAACAAAGAAATGGGATAATTAATATCATCACCCATATACACACATTCTGGTTTCCCACTGAGATAAACAAATGCACTGTCAAAAAAATCATTACGCATGCAGCAAGTTTGGTCTGGTTCCAGGCAATGAGACTGGGGAGACCATAGTTTGCCTTGCTTCTTTGTCAGAATTGCTAATACTGGGCACTGGAACCTCAACAACTCTGGCTTTGAATTGTTCCTCTATCATTTATTAACTGTGTGGCCTCAGGAAAGCACTGACTCTTTTCCATATAACATAGAAATACACACAGATTGTCCATATCATTATTATTAACTTATTCCTACAACATGGGGCCTCTTTCCTTATACATATTAAAGGTGTTCATTTAGAGGGAGTTGCTTTAACAGTTAGTGTGCGTTTTCAGCAAAAAAAAATGTTTATTTTATTCACTTTTCAACTTTGGGTGATTTAAAAATGCCAGGGAATTAAGTGATAGTATCAAAATTCATCTGTGTTTGTACTGCAGGGACATAGAGTTAATGACGGTGAAACTTCATCATCCAAGGCAGCTCCCATGGAGGATTAACCAAATCCTTTCATAATCCAATGGATCAGTTAATTATAGAAGTTCAGCGAAGTGCTATGCACACTTGAGACTCAAAGGAATGGACTTCAACTGATTCTATTTGTACATACGTTTCACATTTTTGTTCATTAAAATGATTTATTACTGCATATAAATATTTCAATTTTATGCAAAATCCTGGGGAAAATTACAATGTTTATGAGCAAAGTTTGTAGAATAAACTCTTCCTATGGGTCAACATAACCTTCAGGAAGAAAATTTGACACATAAAATAGATTAGAAAAATTATTTTTAGTGATAAATATATGTTTGAGGCTGGAATTATTATACTGCATGAAATTAATGGGATGGAAGAAAACAAGAACTGAGCAAAGGTCTAAGAAAGAGCAAACTGGACTCAAAACTAGACGGAGAAAACAACAAAGACCCAAGGAAAATAAAATAATGACTTGAAAAACAATAAAAGTATAGTTAAACTAAGAATTAATGCATGTGCATAGACATTTCAAATCACCTGTTGTACACGATAAATATGTAGAATTTTATTAAATATTAAAATAAAATAGAAAAAAGTGTTGAGGTACATGCAAGTGAGACTTGACTTCAAACAAAGCCATTTGGGAAAACGTTGGGATACCTGTTTTAGGTTTTGTCCGTAAGACGAAGGGATAGCATAAGCTTGTCACGGAACAGTTTTGATATAGCATTTCAAGGTAATGTTTAAATTTTCTAAATTTGAGGTTAAACCCTTAAAATAAGATCTTGTTTAGGGATAACACTGCTGGTTCCCTGTGGTAATTTGTAACTGTTACCAATGATGTTCAACTCCAAGATTTCTCGACTTCGATCTTGTGTAGCTTTTCTGCTGGAAACTGGGTAACTGGACCTCACGATTTAGAAATACAGATGTTTCCTCAGTGCATCCGCTTGTAACTGTGGCAGAATTCCTTTACAGAGGAAGGGAGAGGCTGACAATGAGTCTCCAGGGGAAGGTGAGTTGTCCAGATGCTGAAACATGTATGCATACTCTTCCCCTCAGAACCCAGGGCAAAGCTTAAGAAAACAACATGATCTCTTGGCTACTTGGCAAATTTGGGAGTCCTTCTTTTTTATACTCTAAGGATAATTGGAAAACAGCTCTTTGGATATTATGTATTTCCTGAGCAAGAGTTGGAAGCATGTATGTTAAAGACTTTCTCATGGATGGAATTTTAGACTTGAATCTGAGCACTTGGCTGAATCATTTGTTGAGACTGTAGCCAAGTCTTGGAAGCAGACAGAAAGCCAGTACTTAGCCATTTGAGTAAGCAAGTCAGGAAGGACTGTTCCTTTGAAGTTTCTGCTTCAAGCTCCTACCTTGACTTCCAGCTTTGATGCCCTTCAAATACAAACCTGAACCAATAAACTCTTTCCTTCCCAAATTGCATTTTGTCAGTGCTTTATCACCAGAACAGAGAAACATGGTAGGATAACCTACATTCTGTAACTTTACTTACTCATGTGTCTTTCTTACAAATTTACCTACCCCACAAGAGTGTAACTTCAGTGGGAACAGGGAATATTTTGATCTTACAATCATATTTACTACTCCAAACAATCTCTCACACAAAGAGATCTTCAGAAAATTTGTTAAGAATTGAGACTTGTTCTAGAACTGTATACACACACACACACAGTTGACTAGCATCTTTTTATCAAAGTTAACTTCTATAAGCATTTCTTAAGTATTTGTCTGAAGTGTGATAATTACAGCCTCAATCCACCTATCTTACCTGGCTATGGAAAGAAAAGGTGAAAAAATTTAAAGCAAGCAAGATAATAGTCACTCCAAAAATCATTGGACAGAATTAACTCTCTAAAGCTGTCCAAAACTTAATGATGTAAACTCAGTAGAAATATTAAATGTCAACATCATGTGTGATTTCAAAAAAGAAACCGTTAAAGAAAAATAAAGTTATTTATTCTGAGAACTAATATATAGTAAATAGGTTACTGTTAATAACACAGTACTGAGTTTATTCTATTTACCTGGAGGTCATGACATCTGTAAATGAATAGAGTGATTAGGAATTTTGTCCCAAATACTGTAAGTTGTTGACTGTAGCATTCTCTATAAGTTTGATGGCTAGCAGTCTAGCAGTCTATGGTCATGACGAAGTATCCTCACTATATGAAATTATTCTTGCATCTATTTTATTATGAACATGCTTTTCATTTATGGCCAAACACTAGTCCAAGAGCTAGGATTCTTATGAGGGCGGACACAAACAGCGTTATCGTCTTTGTTTTCCAACAATAACAATGGCGAACCCCCAAGAACCCACATACAGATTAAGGAAAAGTGCTGGGCTTCAGTTGTGAATTTTCTTGTTGCTGTTTTCTTCCACCCACCACTGCTGAACGCAGTCAACCAATTCAAGTCCTCAGTTCTCCACTCTCTGGTATGTTCTCACTATAGGTTTCAATTTTTAACTCAGTGTAAAGGGGAAAACTGAAAAATAGGGGAATATCCCCAAAGCTCTTGGCTTCATAAATAACTTCCTGACTTCTATTCAGTAACAGATTTATTATGAATTTTGAACTTTAAAATAAAATTTTAATGTGAAATAATAAGTCTCAATTTTATATTCTTTATTAATCAGGTCCAAGCAAATCTTAAAAAAAAAACCTGTACTGCAGTTGATACAGGTTCTCTGAGGACTGTTTCAAAGCCAGTAAAAAGAGAGATTGATAGACTCTCTTGTACAACATCCAAAAGTGACTCAGAGCCAGCACATAACAGCTTTATAAGCAGTCAAGATGAGTGATGTTGTTCATGGAGAAATTTTACTGAAATAATTAATTGGGTACGGGGAGCAATTCCTCTTCAATACAGCATCACTCTGTCATTCCTGAAGGGAAAACAGTGAGCCACGCGTGTAAAGAATTCGCTAAACCAAATAAACAGACGCAAATTCCTTCCAGAAAAATTATGTAGCTGTTTTAGGAATTAAAATAGGTAAATATAATATGGCCTAATAAATTGGTCTCTTCATATTTTTCCCATTTCTGCTGTCAATGTCGTGGTATTATATTCAGTTCCTGTAATAACTTTCACGGCTGCAGCTGAATCAAAGATGTATAATAAAACTAAACTGAGATGATAATGCAAGGGTCCTTTTGGCTCCAGAATTGTGTTTTCAAAAGTTTTGTAACTGGTTCCCCCTTTCTTATTCTTATCACACCACCTAAACAGAAATAACAATTGAGAATGCGTGACCAAATTTGATCTGTAATCAACATCTACTAAAATAATCCATCAGAAATATTAATTTGCGAATTTCAGCAGCAATCAGGCTAAACTAATACCTATCTTGTGTGTCTAGTGCACATACATTGTGCAGTCTATCAGCCCCAAAGCTCTACCTCTGGGAATTTCCAGACTAATTCATGACTCTGGAAAGAGAAGTGTAGTGGATTCTAATTGTAACCTCTTTCAAAATAAAAGTTAAGGTAATGTATGTGGTATTATGGCACACGTAGAGGGATACATACATTTTTATATGAGGTATTTGGTAATTTGCTCATGACTTATTTCAGTGACCATTATTCTGCCCACTTCCACCCCCCACGATTATTGAGACACATCCTCTCAGGATATGCCCCATCATATCTTACCTAAAGTCTATGTCAATTTTTCTTTCATATGTCTTAGACATACTAAGATTGCTTTTCTATGGAGCTTAACGTTGTATGAAGTACTCTGTCATCCATTACCTCCAGGTACTCTTAAAATTGTTTACTACACATAACTACAAGCTCCAAACAAGTCAGAGGAATGATAATATATGCACTATTGTCCATGATGTTATAGTCTATATTATGAACCAGAATGTTTGGACCTGACAACCAGGAGCAACCTGCGCCTACGAGGTTAATGCTGATTCTTGCAAGTCTGAGAGAGCTATAGGTAAAAGAGGCTCTGTGAGAAAAAGTTTCCAGGCAAAATGATAAAAGAGCCTAAGATTATTTCCTGAAGTCAGTTCTCCTTTATATTTGATATGAGCTTTGAGATCTCCATCCATCCTCTTTATCAATGTTTCTCTATAATTTTTAAATAACATTTTGATAGGTCCTTCAAAGATGTCTGTTAGGATACCGATCAAGATGAACCTTGGCGGCTTCGGTTCAAGCCTTGACTGGTAAGGGACAAACAGACCATGCAGGCAGAGCTCATATGGGGAGTTTTATTGGGGCAGGGAAAGGAGTGGGGGGAAGGGAAGGGACAGAAGAGAAAGAAAAGGAACACAGAGTGGCATCTTGGGACGAGAGAGAAAGAGGGAGAGAAATAGAGACAAGAGAGACAGAGGCAGAGAGGCAGAGACAGAGACAGACAGGTGCAGAGAGGCAGAGAGCTAGACAGAAAAAAAGAGACACAGAAGAAAGCAGAGAGTCAAAAGAGAGAGAGATGGGTGGGAGAGAGGATGGAGAAGAAGAGTAGGGAGTAAGTGGAGTTCTGCCTTTTAAAGGGACAGGCAAGACCACACAACAGGCTAGGGTTCTGCCTGCCATGCACACAGGGGTGAAGAATCACTCTGTCCAGTCCCCAAGGGGTGGGGCCAGGTGTGCCTGGATGTTAACAATGTTTACAACCTAATTCCACGAACCTGTGACTATATTACATGATGGGACAAAAGGAGCTACAGAAAAGATTCAGGTTGCATGAAGTAATGGTACAGTCTCAAAGATCCTTACTAACTATGAACCATTGACTACTGTGGTCACAAAAACACATGGCAAGAGAAGGATTGGGGCATGAGATATTGCTACTTTGCAAGATGAAGAACAGAGTTGAGAGGCCAGGAATGCATGTGGTCTGCAGAATCCTGAAAAAAAAAAAAAGGAAAGACAGCATTTCTCCCCGAAACCTGCAGAGGAGACTGCCATTCTGCCTCGGTCCAGAGAGATTCATGTTAGGGTTTTGGTCTACAAAATTTTATGGTGATTAAAGTGTGTTTAAACCACCAAATATGTGATCATTTGATATAATATCAAAAGAATGCCTACATAAGCACTGAGAATGTTTTTAAATTAGCAAAGATTTATAATTGCTAACATTTGAATAGACTATTTCTTATAGCATTGTTTAAGCCTGGTTTGTTGTTTATAGTTTTTGCTTTATACTTACTTATCATCCGGGGAACTGGTGGGCTATCCAGAAACACAAACTTATTTTATGTTGATCGTCAGTGTTTCGGAGTTCAAGTGTGGACTAAATAGGTTTGCAATACCAGAAGGAGACTGAAGGACCCAAATCTCATCATCAAGAAGCAATTTTCCGTTTTCTCTTTAAAATCAGAGGAACCAAACAAAGGCCTCCTTTTAAAAATAACCCCATTTCTTTTCTAGTCTGAATTCTAAAGTAAAGATCAGAGAGGAAATACAAGATAGTACTGTAATTTGAGGTCTGTTATTTGATTTCTCAATTTGTTCAATCATTATGGACCCTCTCAGTTTTTAACCAACCTTTGTATAAAAAGTGAGTCTTGAATGAAATGATTCATGACACTTTTATTAAGCTCTTAAATGTATCAAGGGATTCCATGGCTAATTGCCTACTTATTACAGCTGAATTTGAGACAGAGCAGCAGGCTACAAAACAGGAACATCTTTTCTGAAGGACTACACAAGATTACCACATCAAACTTAGCGGGGGAGACTTGGACATTAATTTCTGGGTGAGAAATGTCATTTTTGTTTCCTTTTGGACAGATATTAAGCAGATTTTTAAAGAGTACTCTAAATAACAATTTGATTTAAGGGAGAAAGATTGTTTAGATGTGGAGGGGAAATGCTTGAAAAGATACGCTGCTCTTCAGACTGTTTCAAGAGGAGGGACTTATTTTCCATGTCAATATTTCTGTTTTTGTTATATTACAGCGTGAATTAAACACAATCACTGAATTTAAGCCTTTCCATTTGGTTTGAGTTTTTTAGTTCTTTTTCCTTCCTGTTGCCAATAGAAGGATAGAACAAATGACATTTGTTTTCCTGCCTTAGACATTCAAAACAAAGAAATATTTTTACATTATAAAATAACATCTAACTATGTGTACGAACATGAGACACCTCAAAATGTCAGATGTCTTCCTTTCTCCAGATCATCTGTCTCTTTCCCTTATGCAAAGAGGTTTTTTTTTATTTTCTAATTTCTCATCCGTATTCAAATCTTGTGCTAAGATTCAGGGACACTGTGGGTTGTAGTATTATGTTGTCCCTTTTATCTGCTTCCAGCTTCACAAATACTTCATACCATCCCATTAACTTTATAATCCATTTAAAACTTAACGGGGACCCCCCCCCCCCCACTCACATCATTTCATGTATTCTCTCCTTGTATTCTAGATGCGATATCTGCCCTAATTCCTAATGGTTAGAATGTTTTCCTTCTTGAACATTTTTATCAGACAAATACTTTGCCTAATAGAACTGCTAAATCCTTTCAGGCCCCAGATGTTTCTCTCTTATTTGACAGATAAATTATATCTTAGCTCTATAGAGTATTATTAAAACACAATTCTGCACTCTCAAGATGTAGATAATTATCCAGTCTCGTTACTTCCATCACAGCAAATGTAAATTCTATAGTTTAAGTGGATTCCTAAAAGTGACACTGCCTGCGTGCCTGTAAAATTTCCTTTTTATTCTTGTAATTCTGAATTAGCCACATTGTCTTGAAAAGCATGCCCAATATGCTCCCTCCAATGTCTCAGCTATTTCCCTCTTCTCCACTGTAATATTTGACAAGCAAATATCTTTATTATTTTTATTTTTTCATATATTTGTTCATATTCTTTCCTTTCTTTTAGCTCCTCCCAGATACTATCCCTTCTTATGCACCCAACTGCATGTTGTTTCTCTCTCAAAAAACAAGAGAAGAAAGAAAACCTGCTAAACCAAATCAAAACAAAAGCAAAATTAAAGTACACATAGAAAGTGCTTTCGAGATACAACAGACAGATGCACATATGAATTCACAGAAACTGTGGCAGCATGCACAAGGCCTGCACAGGTCAAACCAGACAAAACGCAAGCACAGAGAATGGGAAGTGGGCACTGAGTTGTACTGCTAGCCAAGACACTGCTCGCAACTGATATCTAGTAGGAAAGGAAAGATCAGTTTTCTCCAATGGAGTAACACTGGGGCTATAAACCACACCCCAGCATAGACCTGTGCTCAGAAATAGTTAACAACAGCAGCAGCAACAACAATAAAAATAACTTTTAAAAAGCTCTCCACTCTCTGGTGCCACCTCTTTGGGTTTGCTAACTATTTCCCTTGCTGATTCTCCCCAGCTTATATCCTGTGGATTTTCTCCCACGTGTCACGCTTCTCCTTGAATATCTTCTGTTTGCTTTTGTCTTGACATTTGACTTCCAATGTCTCCTTAGAGTCAAGGACCTTTAAAGAGGCGCTGATGTGAAACAAGCTTCTAATTTTTATATTACAGTGATCCATGGTCCAGATCCTAACACGTCTCAAAATAACTATTTCCTCATAAAATCTCAGTTCCGTCATTGTCTGGTTTCTTCTTTCATTTAAGAAAATTACATTTTGTTGCACAGGTTTTCTCTCTTTACATTTTAAAATAACTTCAGATTTATAAGAATATTAAAAATGAGTCTTCTTGCAAATTTGTCACTGCTGGCATCTCACTTAACCTTCTGTAGCTTACCAACACTAAATTGATGCTTGCTCCATTATATTTTTCTCTCTTTCTATACTTATTGAAATTACACTATGAAGAAGATATTTCTTCTGCACTAGTTTATATATTACATAGTTTATTTCTGTAAAATGGAATCATGGTGATCTATTTCCTTTGTTGAAACACAATTTATCACTGTTATTTATTTTGTATTATTTTGTCAAGGGCAAACTTTCATATGTTTCTATATCCCTACAACATAATTCCTGTCACGCTTTGAATATTTTTTAACCTCCTGATCCCTCAGAATATCAGTATTCTGTATCAACCCCATCACGTATTCTATAATCAACTTGTATTTACTCGTTACTCTAAGGGACCTAGTTTGTTTTCTTGGAAAATGGTTAATTTTCTAAGTATGTTTTGCCTTTTATAACAAAATAGCATAGGGCTATTTGTAGAAGAAAGAAATGTACTTCTCACTATTTGAGAATGAAAAGTCCATGATTTAAAATATAATAAAACAAACAAACAAAAAGCCAAAAAGAAGACCACCTCTGAGCCCAAGATAATGTCTCAGTAGTTAAGAGAACTTGTTGCACTTGCAAAGGGCCCAGGTTCAAGTCCCAGCACCTACATCAGGTATCTCTTAACTCCCTGTAACTCCAGTTCAAGGCAATCTGATAGATGGCATTCTTCCTGCCACCATGGACACTGTAAGCATGTGGTACAAATATATAGGCAGACATACACTATGCCATGTGTACCTCTCCAAAACACAAGAAAATAAACAAATTTTTATGTTTTTCTTTGCAACCAGCAATATATAAAAGTCTTAATTTTATTTTTTATTTTTATTCGAGATAGAGTTTCTCTGTAGCTTTAGAGATTATCCTGGAACTAGGTCGTGTAGTACAGGATGTCTTCAAACTCACAGAGATTAATGCGTGTCACAAACACTGATGACAGGAATCCCTCAGAGTTACTCATTTGCTGTTTCTGGAAGTCCAAATACTACATACCTTCCACAGGAAAAACTGACCTGATTCAAGGCAACAGCTGAGAGAGTTACTCTCTAAAGTAGCACATTCAGGGTTCAAAACACAGTAGAAACGATCACTTTTGTAGTCTCACTTGATACTAAAATCTTAAGGTTACTTGCTGTTGCTGCTCCTAATTTAACTACTTTCACTTAAAGGGAATACACCTGAGTTTCTCCTCAATATTAACAGTTTCCTTTTGCTTCTCAGGTTTCTCTTTGAGAGACTCTGTTCCCATTTCTAATTCTGGATTCTGATTTGACAATGTTTTTAAAAAGAGATTTATGAAATTCTCAAGACCCAAGTAAATGTATTTAGACTCTGTGTGTTTGCTTTTCACAAAATGTTAAGATCCAGTTGCTCTGTGTATCTAACAGTCACTCAGCTTTGCACTCAGGGTTAGGGATAGGCTTATTGTGATATTTGATCTTAGAAGTGCCCTGGGTTTACACTGGAGGAACTCTTGGTGACGGATCCAGGCTGCAAAGGTCTCTCAGAATTTTTGGGAAAGAAGTTAGCCATTGGAGCTTTGGGAATGTTCAAATGTTAGATGAACGGCTGCAGTGGGTAGGTAAATGATGTCTAGTCCCAGTAGAGAATTAAAATAGGTACCTCATACCATTATATTCTTTATTCCATTCATTTTTGAAAATTTTAGAGTAATAGAGAAGTACAAAATATAGCTTACACTAATTATAAACTAGAGAAGAATGAACATTAACCTGAAATGCACATTGAGAAAGAAATGCCAGTGTCTTAAGGCCTCTCTCTCTCTCTGTCTCTCTGTCTCTCTCTCTCTGTCTGTCTCTCTCTGTGTCTCTCTGTCTCTCTGTCTCTGTCTCTGTCTCTCTCTGTCTCTGTCTCTCTCTGTCTCTCTCTCTCTGTCTCTCTCTCTGTCTCTCTCTCTGTCTCTCTCTGTCTCTGTCTCTCTCTGTCTCTCTCTCTGTCTGTCTCTCTCTCTGTCTCTTTCTCTCTCTCTCTCTCTCTTTGCTGTTTTGCTCTTAAAATGGAAAAAAATACCCTTTTCTACTTGAGCTTTGAACTCTATCAGAGATTATGTTAGGTCTAAATTTTTAAGAAGTATTCTATCATGTTTCTAAGAAAAGTCAAGATAACAAGATCAAAATCTAACAAGCAGTTATTGTAAGTGAACACTACAAAATATTTCTTTTTGTATTGGTGGGATACATCGTCTGCAGTTTCATATACGTGTATATGCATGTTTATTTATACAATATATTGCATTCTGTTTACATAGGACTCTACTTATAGATTCATTGTCAATATGTACTTATATATTTATATTTTTATATGATGATAACTTGGCATTTAAGATTAGTGAGGGCTGATATCTAGTTTTGTAGCAGACCATCTGCTGCATCTTCCATTATGTCCACCTCTTTACCCAGCAGATCATGCAAAGCTTCTCCTACAGCCTCTCTCTATCACACCATCTCTTTGTCTCATGAACCAGTCTCTCAGGCATTTCCTGGGTACCTGCTGGCCCCTTGGCAGTCTTTGTTCTCCCTCCTGTCTTTCAGTTCCCATCACCCAGTCTTACCCACAGCTTTGTAGCCGACTATCAACCGATTGCCCCTTCTTCCTCTCTGCTCCTATTCTCAGGGAGCTCCCCTTTTTACAGAGTGAGGGAAAATCAGAAATGGAGACTGTTTGACAAAAGTATTTCTACTTATATGTCATAACAAGATTTAAATCTCTAACAAATTGGTTCATTTTAATTCGATGGTTAAAAACTTTACTTTTAGGTTCAGGGCTAGTACCATGTTTTGGCTATGTTTCAGATGAAGCTTCCTGTCTTTTCATACAAATAATGATTTTATTAAGAATAAAATATTTTCAAAATTTTCTAAAGAAAATTAAAAGAAATGAGACCCCCCCAAGAGAGAAAAAAGACTGCCAAAAGTTACAGATGAGTTCTGGTTTGGATAAAAGGTTAATTAAAGAAACATGTTTTTAGATGAAAAGGGGTATTAGATGGTAGAAAAGGCTGACAGGAAAGTAAGTCAAATTAATAACACGATCACAGGGAATGATACATTCCTTTAAGGAGATAAGCAACGGCTGACTCAGAAAGTGAAGCAAAAAGAGATTCTATATACGACCCATAGTTGTGGTTACTCAGGACCCTGGAAAGAAATGTCATTTCCCACCTCTGTCATTTCTAGGTGACCTAATCTCTAAGAAGATTTTCTGGTCATCTGACTCTTATAATCTTTTTTTGCCTCCTGCTTCTTGGCATTCCCTGAGCCTTAGGGATAGAAGTTGTGTTTTAGATAGATCTACTGAGGCTGGTACTCCATGATCAATTGATGTCTGCATTAGGACTAGCTGTGGTTTTATGCAATTCTGAGCTAGTGTGGGATTTTTTTAAGCATCTTTTTTCATCAGTGTCTATTCTGTCTCCCCTGGATCTGGGTCTATAATGAGGCATGGCATCATGGCAGTAGGAGTATGTGAGAAAGGTTATTCACCTTATGATGGACCAGAAGTTAAAATATTAAGAAATAGAAAAGACAGTTCAAAAAAACGTATTGGGTCCATTGAGAAGAAAAGTGTCTTCTGCTCATTTCAGGCACACTGGGGTCACCAGGAATAAAACCATCACTAAATCCCTTCCCTGGAGACTAATGGAAATAATTAAACTAAGGCCATTATGCTAATAATTAAGGCAGGAAGGAGAAGATAATATAGGAAAATACATTAGCCTTGATAAATCAGCTTCTGAACCCTTTCCTGATGCATAATTAATTTTTATTTAACCTCCCATGAATCTATGCACAATACATCACCAAGGTAACAAGAAGTAAATACAAGGCCACTGAAAACAGCCATAGTTATTATAAGAAAATCAATGTTTTGTGCTCAGTGTGTGACTTCTTTTATATTCTGGACTATAGATATTAAAATATTACCTCTTCTCAGTAAATAGAAGTGTTTCTATTAAGCGAACTGATTTTATGCAGCGCAGTACAGAAATTGCCTTGTAGAGCTGGCCATTTAAGGCCATCAATTGCCTATCTAGTTAAGGAAATACGCCGTAATCATTAAACACATGAATGGAAAGAAGCTATTTCCTTAATGAATTCCTATTAAGGTATATTAAAGCCAACTGTATAAATATTCTATTGAAATCTCTTGGACTGGCAAAATTTATGCATTCTGCCAGATTAGCAGAGTCTTCCACTGTGTCCCAGCTGCTTCTGGGTTACCCTTGCTCTTAGTTATCTATTTGCCATCCCTGCACCAACAACCTATTTGCAGAGCTCCTCTTACTCTCCACTCCTGGCCATCATTCATTCCATGTGTCACTGGGGATTGGATGATAGTGAAGGCACTCTGTTTCATGGTTGCTTGCACTTTGTGGGTATAATCTGTGATGACAGCTATGCAACTGGATGCACATCCCCCAGTTCTGTGGAATTCCTAGAATGACCGACCCATAATTTTACATCTCCTGTCTTTGGTACAGTCTTTCCCATACACAACTTTTGGTTCTTAACACTCTCTTTTAGTTATTAATTATTTTATTTCTCTGAAAACTTAATACATGAGGACTATATTTACCTACTTCCCACCCCTCCCTCTCTCACTCCTTCTAAGTATCCCCAACTCCATCTCAAATTTATTCCTCTTCTTATTTATTGATTTAAATGTATTACATATATACATATTTATCTATCTACCTACCTATCTACCTAATTATCTATAATCTGCTGTCCACTCAGCATTGTTGATATATGTATGTGTCTGTGTTTAGGACTGACCACTTGGGATTGGATAACCTATCAGGACATTTATCCCAGGAAAAGACATATTTTCCCACACTTAGTAACCACTAATTACCTTGAGCCTTTCATCTTGACTGGGATCTTGTGAAATTTATTCCATCTATGTAGGGATGTCAACTGATGTTGCCGTTGTGTAGGTCTTGTTTAAGTTAGCATACAAGGTAATGATTGGGTTTTTCTTTTAGCATCTTTACCTGCTGAAGGACAATGTTCTTTTAACCTGTAAAGATTTGTTACTTATATTTTAATAAAATGCTGTTTGGCCAGTAGCCAAGCAGGAAGTGTAGGAGGGGTGGCCAGGCAGGAAATAGAGGCAGGGCAACCAGAATAGAAGAATTCTGGGAAGAGGAAAGGCTGAGTCTACAGTCAACACAGAGAAAGCCAGACACAAAGGAAGCAAAATGAGAATAAAAGATACCAAGCCATGTTACTAACATAGACAAGAATTATAGGCTAATTTAAGATGTAAGAGTTAATAAGAACCCTGAGATTCTTATTATTTTATACTTACTTGTAATTAATGTAAACCTCTCTATATTTCTTTGGGACTGAATGACTGAAGGACTGGGTGGGACAGAAACCTCTGTCAACAAACATTGCCAATCTGGACAACTGCATCCACATGAAAAGAGAGCTTGGGAAGTAATTCTAGACACAAAAGAACAGAGTAAAGCATGGCTTCTTGGCAGCAGCATTTTCTCAGGTGAGCTCTTTTTGCTAGAGATAAGCATGTCTCATTTAAGAGAGGCTTCCTGATTTACCTTACCTGCAAAAATCTTGCAGCTCTTTTAAGAAGCCGTACAACAAAACACTTAAATGGTTTTTATGAATAGCCAACAGCATGCTTCTTGGTGGAGGCAGGGACCTTGAAACTCCACAGAGTTGTGGCAACAAACATGGCTTCCACCAGTACCTCCATGATGAAGTTAGACTCTCAGAAAGCAAAGGAATGGGGTGAATCCAGCCATCAAAGCCACAACTTTAATCCTAGCCATCTCTCATAGCAGATTAAATACTCATGTGATCAGAAAAAGAGAGATATACAGTAAAGACAGATTCAGATGAAAAAAATCCTTTAAACAGTTTAGAGTGTGTTTAAAAATATATGTATGCTTTGGAAAAAAGAAAAAGGATAAAGTTGAGAGAGAGAGAGAGAGAGAGAGAAGTTGGGTGTGGTTGCACACACCTTTAATCCCAGCATTTGGGAAGCAGAGGCAGATAGATCTCTGTGTGTTCAAAGACAACTTTGTCTACAGAGTCAGTAGTTCCAGAACAGCCAAAAATACACAGAGAAACCTGTCTCAAAAAAAATTAAAAAAGAAAAAAAACAGTTTAAAATAAAGCCACATAAAGATGGAAAATACACAGAAAGTCTGGATACTGTATACTATTGTGTTATCTTTGAATTGTTTGGATGCTGAAAAAGGAGCAACAGCTGCTAAAATATATTTAATTATAAATGCTGCTGAATTAATCCAACATATTTATTTTGAAAATGCCTTGACTTTAAAATATAAATCAAAAGATATGTTACTTTGGAGAAGAGGTTTTGCTTTTGTTTCTACAGGAAATGAGAGGCTATGGATCATTACAGATTAAGAAAAATCAGGTTTGATCAAGGAAGACCCACTGAAGAATCTCCTACAGAAGCAGATGGTCCAGATGATCCAACATTTCAAAGGACCTCTGTTAGAGTTTCCACTGAGTTCTACATCTAGTACAGTTTCAAGACTGCTGGCTGAGATGAACAAGCCTCACAGAATATTCCAGTCAGGACTTGATCATAATTCTCAATTTTCTTTAGGTCCCCATAAGATGATCAGCACCCCCAATCAGCAGGAAGCAACCTAGAAAACTATGCCCACATTCCTAAAAAATGGATTATAGATGTTTTTCTTTGTTTAGAGTGTTGATTACAAGTTGTTATGGATAATGGTCTGGAAAAAAAGATAACCAAAGGAGATTAGATGGACAATTAAATAATGTAAATCATAAAGGAAAGTTAAGTGTATGTTACTAAATGCAAAAGGTTATTCTAAAGCTCTACAAATGATATGATTCATGTGATGCAAAGTTCTAGAAAAATCATAATTATGTAGAGAGTAGAAAGATCAGCGAATGCCAAGAACTGGGTGTGGTATATGGGGAGGAACAGATGGGCAGACAAATGAGTATCACACAAAAGGAACTTTAAAGCATTAAAATACACTATTTATACTATTATAGTGGATTAACATTATCATACTTTTTTTGGTATATTTAATATATAACACCAAGAGCAAACTCTAATTTAAACTACTGGTATATGGATGCAGTTCAAGAGGTACAGCAGATGTCCACTCTAATGGCTAAAGCTGACAAAAAGGAGGGAAGGAAGTACATGTGTAGAAGCAAGGTTTATTATATGTGCTGCCAAAGCGAGCACTAGAAGCAAGGTTTATATTGAACATGCTTGCATATCTCAATTTTGATGTGAAACTTGCAATTTTAAGGTAGCTTTGTCAGGGCTGGAGAGTTAGTTCAGTGGTTAAGAGCACTTACTGCTATACCAGATGACCCAGGTTCAATTCCCAGCACCTACAAGGTGGCTCACAGCTATCTGTTCCAGGGGACCCAACCCCTTGACCCGGAAACACATGCAGGTAAAACATCAATGTATATAAATAAAAAACAAATAAAAATAAATATATATCTTAAATATACTCCAGGTAATTATTATATAAAATACACTGTAGATAATTATTATATAAATACACACAGATAAAAATGGGGTAATTATTAATAATAGCAAAATAGATAATACTCTATGTTTTTCATAAATTTTCATTATGCCTGTGTTGTCAGCTTCTGCATGTTATAAGCTGTTTTTCTAAATAAGGACTCACTTTTATGAAAGAAAGTTAATGTTTAAAGAATAAAGCACAGGAAAGGTAGCTTTTAAAGTAGAAATACCTGCTATCATTTCAATGAAATTTTCTATCTTCTCATAGTGCCTGTAAAATAGTCTTACCTTTTCCATCTTCATCAATCACTGGGAGTGGTCTGTTAGCTGGGTAGACAGAGGCAGCATATCAATGCGGTGGCAATGTGGCCTTTCAAAGGTACTTAACCTCAACTCTGTTGTTCATCCTTATGACATTATATGGATCTGTAGTATTTACCATCTTAGCAATTTTCCAGCACACATTATTATCTATATTTATAGTTATAGTTTACTCCTTCTCCTCTTTAATTAACTTTATTCTGAGGTATTTGCTTTATTTTTAATGCTATTGTAGATTTTATCTTAATATCTTGATTTTGGATAGTTTGTTGCTACTGGATAGAAATGCTGCTGAATTTTATATTTTTCTGGCCTTCAAAGTTTTACCAAATACACTTATTAATTTTTAGCAGATGTCTTCAGGGCTTTAAGAGAAGATTTACTTCCTCTTTGAAGTTGAGGTACCTTATTTTTTCTCTTAGCTGTGGAAAGGAGTCCAATGCTATGTTGAATAAACATGTTAAAGACTGGCATGTTTGTCTTGCTTCAGGTCTTAGAAGAAAATTTGAGATTTTTGCCGAATAGTGTGGCATTAGCTGTAATAATAGTGTAATGGAATTTTCCCATATTTTTCATTTGATGTGTTGAGATACAATAATTCTATACTTAATGTTGAGAATTCTTAATTATGAAGGATGTTATTTTTGACATTTTTTTCAGCCTCAAAGGAGATGCTCACATAGTATTTTATGCCTCATGTTGTGACTATGATTCATATTTATAAATTAACATTTATTAATTCTATTGTTCCCATAATAAATACCACTTGATCATGGTATTTAAATACACTGCAGAAAGGATAGCAAAATATTTAATGTGTTATCCTTTTAATGTGTTGATTTCAACTTGCTAGCATTTTCTGAAGGATTTTTATTCATCTGTATCAGTGAGGTAGTCCAAATTACTATGTGTCTTATTCTCTCCTTGTCTTTTTATTTCTGTATTTAGTGTCAGGGTAAAACAAGTATGGAAGTATTTCTTCCTTTTTCAATTTTGAAATAATTTGTGATACATTATTTTAACCCTTTAAATTCGAGATAATTTCTTAGGAAGTTATCATCATAGTTTAGAACCTATGTTCAACACAGTTCAGCATTGGGGTCTCATGATCTTGTTTCAGGGTCCTCTGGAGTGGACCTGAAGCCTAGGTTTGAAGAGGCTAGCTTTGTTCCTTGAAGCTGTTCTGGTGATTCTACAAGCCTAGAGTCTGCTCCAATGAGAGTTGGAGACAGAATTGATTGCTGGAAGAAAGAAGGGCAGAGTAAGAGAGAAGCCAAGGAGCCATCAGAGACAGATACTGGGAACTTTAGCAGGAAAACCACAGCCACATGGCAATACACAGATTAATAGAGATGGGTTAAATTAATATGTAAGAGTTAGCCAATAAGAATCTAGAGCTAATGGGCCAGGCAGTGATTTAAATACCAAAAAAGCTGTGCTTCACTCTGCTCTCTTGTGCCTAGAATTTCCCTTTAGAAACTCTCTCAGACTTTATGTGAATTTAGCTGGCCCAAGTTTGTGTACCAATTTGTAGTCATTGACTGCTCATTCCCCCCTCCATCCTCTTGGCCACTCAGACCTGAAATAATTACACAAAATTGTATTATTTAAAATACTGCTTGGTCAATAGTTTATGCATATTTCTAGCTAGCTGTTATATCTTTAACCTATGTCTATTAATTCACTCTATATACAGGGGAGCCCTACATAAGTAACTAACATTAAAGATGTTTGAAAATGGTATATGAAATATAATATTTCATAAGCTTCATATGTATGTAAACATACCATATGCATACCAATTTAATTGAAGTTACCCTGCACAGAAACCATAGGTTATCCAATAAAAACCCCAGTGCCAGATATGGGCTACTTCTCCTCAAGTTGTTGGCAAGGGATGTCCTGGAGAACTCCCAAACAATACTGGTTATTATATTGTTTTTGAATACCTATCAGAACTTTGTGGTAAGACTCTATTGCTAAAGACACCACACACTTTTGTCACATGAAAATGAAGACAGGTCGATATTATATTTGAAGTGTCTTCCATGCTGGTTAGTTTTCATACTACCAGATGGTGCTGTATGAAGGATGCTATATATGATATACCAGTCTTATATAAGACTATATACAATCTTACAAAGCTGTGAACCTTCTGAGCCACAATAACCACCATCATGGCAAGACATGTCTGAGGGTGTCATAGCAAGCAAAATGTTATGAGGATAAACGTCTTTCTTATTGGATATAAGTCCTATTCTACAAGAGGAAATACCATATAATGCAAGTTCAAAGGACCTGGAAGTAAACCTACTGGCATTGTTTTTCAAAGGGGACTTAGAATCAAACTTCATTTAAAATATTTATGTTTTCCGACTTTATAAAACAAAAATTTTTTTAGCTCTGTCAACTCTACTTTTCTTTCTGTAGTCTTCTGTATTATACAGCCCTTTATTGGGCATTTTGTTTCCACCCCAATGTTATAGCAGCTTGATTTCATGACTCCCATCAAGCAACACATTAAATGAAACAGTGAAAAAAACTCTTCCAATTAAAAAATATCAGTTGTATGAAAACAATGGATAATTTGTCAGCCTGAAGGGTTGGTTATATATTGTGAATTTCAGTTTCAATTATTACTGAAAACTGTTCTTGTTTTCAGTTTGATTTCTTTTGTGACTGACCTAATGTTTTTCTTTATCTTTTTGGTTTGTTTTTGCTTTTTTGTTTTGAGTCTGCAGGACTATGCTAATTTATGAATTGTGAATAATGTGTTAAAAATTAATTACAATTTATTACAAGCAACTCATGGCACTTTGAGTTTTATCTAAACTTGAAATAACAAGTAGAGATATTTGACACTTGTCAAGTCTCTATGGACTACTTATAAACTCATTATCTATGATTATAGGTGTATGTGAGGGAAATTTTTATTTTATTTTAAATTGTTAGTGTTCTATGCATTGAGTTTTTCTGATTTCCTACCTCCATTAACTCTATTTTTTCTGTCATCATCTGTGTTATTCAGAAGATCATTTCTGGGCTGTTTCCTTTTCCCCGAGTTCTCAGAGGACTTTAACAGTATTTCTCCCATCTAGCCATTTGTTAAATGTCAATCATAACTTACATGAAATGCATGTGGAAGTGTCAAGTGTAACTAAAGATGCGCAAAGAAACCCCCAAAAGATGGTCAGTATTTGCTGTCTTTCACTTGATTACCCATCCTGAGTTGGAGTGATTGTCAGTATTTCAATAAACTTCCTGCACTCTCTGACAAGAGAGCTATGGATTTTTGGAATCTAGCATTAATATTTTTAAAATTGCTAAGAATCATAGTTTGATTCTTATTTAGTAATCAGAGAATTATTTAATATGGCATATTTTCCCATGACTAACACCTCAGTACATGTCATCATGAATGGTGAAACTATTTTGTAGTTATAATAGAATTAGAGCAAAAGAGAGGAAGATAATTTAATAAATCAAAAGATATTCCAAAATATACTATTTGATGAAGAAAAAGTATACATTGTTTGTTCAAATAACAGAAGTAAAATATTATGAAAATCATGAAAGATTTCAAATAAAATAATCTCTGCCCTCATGACTACCAACATGTTAGGAGGGATAGAGAAACATTGAATACGGAAACTCTATTCTCTAAGATGTTTTACTATATAAACACAGAAGACAGAGTAAGTTGGATCTTTTCATTCTAAATATAAGGAATTAGCTTGTGTTGAAGATGTACAGGTATCTCCTAATGGAAACGCAGTGTGAATATGAAAAGGAATGGAAGGAATTGCTGGAAAATGGTGCCAATGCTTTCTTTAGTTGCACCTGTCTATGTCTATTGAAAATATTAAGTAATAAAAGATAAGAGTCGATACCATTACTGTGGTCACTGGAATGAGAGGACAAGAGGTGACTAGATTCGGTCTCGACATTCTAATATGTAGGGGTTATTTTTGTTAGTTTTGTTTTTTGTATTAGGTCTTTTGTCAACAGTATAGACATTTTAGCATGTGGGTATCTCATAAGAGTATGTTCACTATTGGGTTTAGAGCCAAGGTGGATCTTCTGAATAGAAATAGCTGATAAGCCTGAGGCTATGTGGAAGTAAAGCTCCTCACAAACATGCTTAAAAGTGGATTCATTGAACTCAGTATTTCAGAGGCAATGGTGGAATCCTCTTTTAGAAAAAGAAATGAGAGGCATCACTGCTGCAGAAATGGTTAAGGGGTTAAGGATATTAGCTGCTCTTCCAGAGGTCCTGAGTTCAATTCCCAGCAGCCACATGGTGACACACAATGAACTATAAAAGGATTGGAAGCCCTCTTCTGGCACGCAGGTATACATATATCAAGCATCCAAACATAAAATATAAACAAATAAAATTAAGAAAAAAATAAATGAGAGGATTGTGTACAGGCACTGGCATGAGATGAATTACAATGCATTGAGTAAAACTTCCCAAACAATAGCTAAAGAGAAATTGACCTGAGTTGACTTAAACAAATCAATTATTTGTGTATTATTGTTTATATTAAGTTCATACACAAGAAATTTGTGTTTTTGTTATAGTATAAAACAAGAAACATGTTTTTATTATATTACATGTTGCTAAGACTGTTGCTAAGTACTCAATAAATATTTGTCATATATGAATTTTTAAAAAATGCTTCAGAGTTGCGGACTAAGGTGATTAACCAAGGGTCTTTGATTGGTTCATAAAGGGGATGGCAAATTGCTGCAGACACGGAGCTATGACATTATTTATGGTGGTAGGAAAATGAGCTCCATAATTCTGGTTTTTGTTAATTCTTCTCTCATAAAATACAACCCAACCTCAGTCTTCCTTCTTACCAGTTCTTCAATCCCCACCTTCACTTTCCCTCTCCTTCAGTCCACTCCTCCTCTGTTTCCCTTTAGAAAAGAGTAGACCTCCCAGTGATATCAGCCAAACTCCACATAACAAAATGTAGTAAGATGAGGCACAGACCCTCATACAAAGGCTGAACTAGGCAGCCCAGTAGGAGTAATAAGTGACCCAAAAGCAAGTAAAAGAATCAGAGACAGTCCCGTTCCCACTGTTAGGAGTCCCTCACACACAAAAAAATCTCAACCACAACATATATGCTCAGGACCTAGTGCAGACCCAAGCAATTGCCATGATTGCCACTTCAGTCTCTGTGAACCCCTATGACCTCTTGCTTAGTTGATTCTGTGGGCTGTGTTCTCCTGGTGTTCTCCATCCCTGTGGCTCCTACAATTCTTCCTCCCCTTCTTCCTACAGGGTTCCTCGAGCTCTGACTACTGTTGGCTGTGGGTCTCAGCAGTTGCCTGAGAAAGCCTCTTTGATGAAATTCGGCTAGACACTGATTTATCCGTATAGCACAATATCAATAGCAATAATTCCATTGACGTTCAAAAATGTATCATTATTACATTATTTTAACTTATTTTTGGCTGGTCATGTTTTGTTCTATCTTAGGTCTAGGTCATCCAGCTTGCAGTGCCATTTTATCCAGATAGTGTCAGGCATGGGCTCCCTCTCATGCCCTGGGCTTCAAGTTAGATTAGTCATTGTTTGACCATTCCCACAAGTTCTGAGCTCCCATTGCCCCAGCACATTTTGCAGGCAGGAGAGGTTGTAGATTGAGGCTTTTATGGTTGGGTTTTATGGACTGGAATCCTTGCTTGGTTATAGAAGATGGCTGGTTCAAGGTCCTTATTCTCCATTACCAGGAGTCTTACCTAGGGTTGCCCTCATAGGCTCCAGGAAGTTTTCATTGCATTAGTTTTCCACATTATCCCCTGACCCAAATGCTCCCTCATTTCCAGTCGTCTCTCTCAGTATTCTCTCCCTAATTCTGCCTGTCCCTATTCTCACTCACCCCAAGTCTACCAGCAAAATCTATTTCACCTCACCAGGGAGATCTATGCATTCCCACTAGAACCCTCATTGCTACTCTGCCTTTCTCGGTGTGTGGATTGTAGCATGATTATCCTTTACTTAACAGCTAATATCCACTTATAAGTGAGAACATATCATGTTTGTGTTTCTGGATCTGTGTTGCTGGGAGAAATAGTTAAGAACAATGGGTGTTCTTCTGGGGACCTGGGTTCAATTCTCAAAACCCAATTACCTGTAACTGTAGCTCTAGATGACCTGACTTCCTCTTTGCTTGGCAATAGTGGCACATGTCTTCAATCTCATCACTTGGGATATAGAGGCAGGAAGTTCTCTCTGAGTTCAAGGCCAATCTGGTTTACAGAGTGAATTCATAATTCTTGAACAATGATTCAGATAATCCGACAACAGACTATCTAACCAGAAGGATGCTTTTACAGATAAGTTGTTCTGAACAGCAAGAATATCTCTATTTGAAACTAATAACGGCAAACTAAGGATTGTGAAACCATTCTTATGATGAAGAAACTGGAGATGATGGTGCTAGGTAGCAGATTTTGTTCTAATGAACCTTTCAAAATACTTTGGCACTTGAACAAAGTACATTCACCCATGAACGTAATCTCAGCTTTTGGGAAGTAGAGGCAGGAAGAGCCAGCCTCATCTTCATAGTGAGTTTGAAAGCACCTTGGGATACAAGAGACTCTGTATTAAATTTTTTTTGTTTATAGATGAATTGTCAAATTGTTGAGGGGAACAAAAAGTATTTTAGTAATAAATTGAAATATTTATAAACGTTGAGTTTATTATAAAGTTAGATTTCAAAGTAGTGGAATAAATAAGTTTCTAAAAATTTAAGCTCTAGGTCAATTGAATATCCAAATACAAAAAGTAATTAAACATTTTCATTCCTTATACTATGCTCAAAAACAAATTTAGTATAATAATAATAAGGATATCAAAAATAAATATTAATGCATCTGGAAAAGAACATATGAGGTTCTTCTTTATTTGGAGATATATAAATATAATAATGTGATGTGGTATTCCACTCTGTATGCTGTAGATACCATTGGTTAATACAGAAACTGCTTTGGGCCTATAGCAAAGCTATAGTGGGAACAGAGGTAGGCGGGGAAAATTAAACTGAATGCTGGGAGAAAGGAGGAGAAGTCAGAGAGAAGCCATGTAGCCCCACTGGAGACAGATGCCAAAACTTTTGCCAGTAAGCCATAGCCACGTTGTGATACACACATTAATAGAAATGAGTTAAGTTAAAATATAAGAGTTAGCTAATAAGCTAGAGCTAATAGACCAAGCAGTGATTTAATTAATACAGTGTCTATATGATTATTTTGGGGCTAAGTGGCTGGGAATCAACAAGTGGCCTCCCAACAATAATAGGCCTTCCAAAGCATAAAATATAGCCATGATATATAGAAAAACACATTGAAATCAATGAAGCTGTTCAATAACAGCTTTTAAGTCACTGGTGCATAATGGCAGAAGATATTTTCAAACCACGCATCCCAAAGAATCTTTCTCCAAGTTTATTTAAAGAAATTGTACAGAGTATTATGAAAAATGATATGTAATCCACTAGAAAGATAAGAAAATATTTTCACAGACCTTTACAGAAACATAAATTATCTACCAAGCACATGGTGGCTAAACCTTAGTTAAGAGGAGTGATTATCAAAATTCATGATAACTGATATTTTAAAATACTGATGGAAATTATTAACAAAATATGAAGCATTTGAAATATTCCTAAGATGCTAATGAATATGTAAATTTGTTAGGGATACTGACAGCAGCTTCTAAAGCTGAATATGTAACAAAACACTCAGCTTTCACTCATTGGTTTAATTGTCAAGACAGGTACTTGTGTGCGTGACAACCATAGGCCAAAGAAGTAGTAAATGTATTGTGGTGAAATAAGTGGTGTATTAATCCATTGGAATAAAGGAGGAATACCATGGGGAGTGTCATGGAGAAAACTGATATATACTGAAATAAATGAATTGAAACACTGTGACTCTCTTGGTTTAAAATTAAGAACAAATTTTGGTGTCAGATTTCTGAATATGATTGAGAAATAGAGAGGAGATATTTGATTATGACTTGGTGGGATGAGGCAAAAAGAGATTAATAAAGTACAGAGACTATACTATCTTAAAATTTAATTTTTCTTCCCTGAGTGTGTCTGTCTTGTAGTAATTCTGGTAACTCTTCAACCTTGCTTATATTTGAAGAGATTGAATGATTTTTTTTTTGGCCTGGAACATGCAGATTATGTTGTTTTTTTTTTTTCAGTCAAAATCCTTGTGTGTGTGTGTGTGTGTGTATCTCAATGCTCAGCAATGCAAGTCCCCTATTCTCATAACACAAAGGAATGTATTATTATTTACACATACCTAAACAATTTATAAGCTTATATCTCATGCTTCAAAACAATTGGAATTTACCTATTAATGCCATCCTCATCATTTTAGTGCAACTGAGATGTAGAAGAGTGGTTTCAGAAAGACTTTCAACAGTGGCTGCATCACATATGATAGCAAAATAAGCTTTTATGCAGTGGATTTTAACTGACTTCCCATTCCTAAAAGTTCACGAAGAGTAATTATTACATACCTTTTATTGAGTATCGTCAGTCTCTGTCATTGGCCAACTTTTAACACTGAAGTAATGTTTTTACTGTATGAGATAAAGTCAAATTATTAGGCTAAAGGATAGAAAACAGTCCGTGGTAAAACATGAATTACATTTTAAACATAGAAAAATAATATTTTCTTAGTTTGTTCAAAGTGCTAGAATAAAATACAGTGAATTTTATAGTTTATAATGGAGTTTTCGTTACTATTCTTTTGGAAGCTTGGAAATCTAAAACCATGGTGTTGTAAAAACCTGCATCAAATACTTTCTTACTATGTTCTCACTTGTTGGAAGGGTCAGGAAAATCCTCAGACTCTCTTTTATGAGGGCGTGCATTCTAGATGTGAGTTGTTTTCACAGCAAGATCATCTCCCAAAAGGTTTATGTCTTAAATCATCACCTTAGGGGTCAGGATTTTACAATAGGACCCTAGAATGCCTGAACAGTCAGCCCATTACAAGCACGAAAATAACTTCTTCAGTTGGGAACACTCAAGTAGTTCACATGTTGACTGAGTTCATAGAATATTTAATTTCATTTTCTTGGACCTATATCCTTAATTAGTTGCATGATCACAACAGAAATGGTATAAACATTAATGTGAACATGTGACGCTTGCTGGTATTAAATTCAGCATTAATAAATGCCACAAAAAGAGAGAAACGTACTCTTATATTTGAGTCAAGCCTAGGGAATCCCAACTTGTTTGCCCTTTTTGACCCATGGAAGCCATATTATTGCTGATGGAACATAGCAACATGAAGGGAAACAAGGAAAATGCATTACCCTACAAGTTGCTCTTGCAGAGTTGTAGGCAGAGGAGGAAAGATCACTCTAATGTGGCTAAAATGATAAAATGATAAAATGTTTTCACTCATCCTGTCCTTCTCAGTGAGCACTCTGGCATGCAGTTAGTTTAAACACTAGTCGTGTTTCTGCTTTGTTTTGCTATTCCAAAATAGAAGACTTTGAGGAGATGATAGCATGTATAATAAATGATAAACAAAAATTCCGCAGGCAAACAATAATGCCAGACTTTCTAAGAAGATAAGAAAGCTCTAGGCAAAAGTAATTAACAAATTAATTTTCAACATAAAGTTTCATTTGCTAATTAAAATATTTCTTTTTTGAGGGAAATATTCTGTTCTGAGCTTTTATGCTTAATCTTTCAATAGCAGATCATCTAGTATTTCACGTCACCTAAAATTGAAAAGTACCTAAAATAAGCTGTAAATATAACTGAGAAAATAACATATATCACATGCTACATAAAAGTAACTTGGCCATTAAAATATAAAATCTCCAAAGCAATGAAAAATGAAGTGACTAGTGCTTATTAGATGGGAGGGACATTGCTCTCTGTGTTCAATTCTTCTCTATTCAGAAGAGTCAGCATTTGAAACACCTTGAATGTCTATCAATTAATAAATGGATAATGAAAACATGTTAGACTTACCCAGTGGAATATTATTTTGTTTTTAAGAAAAATGAAATTAGCAGTAGTGGATTTGGCCACCTTAATAAACAAGTATAATTTTAACTTCATTTTTAATACTTATTTTTATATCCACAGGTAAGTATAACTCTCATTCATCATCAAGGAAGCTTCTTTTTGCAGTAATAGGTCACAGGACTGAAGGAAGAACTTATTACTGTTATTCTGCTAAACGGACACAGCATTAAACTAATTCATAGTGATTTATTGTTGTGCCCATATAGTAGTGCATATCTCAAACCTCATTAGAGAAGCTTATTTTTCAAAGAGATGAAAATTAACACAGTGACCCATAGTTGGTTAATGTACAGAGAATAAGAGACTGCATAGTTCTCAGCTACACATGGGGCATCTATATCATACCCCTCTTCCCAGTGCTCACAGATTATTATGGAAGATTGTAGTAGGGACAGTGGTTGATTACAGTGTTTTCAAACAAAGCGAAACAGGGAAATTTCACATATAAACTTTGGTTCTGCCATAGGCCTGCATAAACTTAAGCCATACAAAATCCCTGTATAGAGGGGAGAGGTAAGCATGAAATTCCTCACCTACGTGAGTAAATATTTGGAAATGATTACTTCTGTTAGATGAAGACTTAGGTTTACTTAAGATTGTGATCCCTGGTATGTTAACCAGGCTACAGTGCAGGGTCACACCCAAGGATGTATGTGTAACATAAATTTGATTATATGGGTTTAAAAGCAAATAAGGATATAAAATTGGGTGAGTAGTTAAGGGGGGTTAGATCTAAATGAACTTGGAGGAAGGGGTTGAAAATTATTGAAAATATAGATTCTTAAAATAATTAATTAAATATTTCTTAAATTAATAAAGTAATGTGTGGAAGCATGTTTAATAAAAGCTCAGGGTCAGAAATTGGGGTTCAACATGAAGATCAGAAAAACAAAACAGCCAGCCACTGGCCCTTATCTCGACTTCAGTGTGAAATGGCAATCCTGCCTACAAAAATCTCATTTTGAGATTTCTGTATTGTGTACTGAGAGCTGTTTCATCCCATTTTATAATTCTCTCTAGGCTGGGATTAAAGGTATGCACCCCCTGGTTTCTATGGCAATTAGTTGGACAGCCAGGATTAACGATGTGTGTGTTACCACTGCCTGGTCTGGAAGGCTGACCAGTGAGGCTGTTTTACTCTCAGATCTTCAGACAGGCTTTATTTATTAAAATATAATTGAAATGCCACTACAGTGAGTTGACATTTTAAGAGAGATCATTAATGTTTTTAATTGGTATCACATTAAGAACGCAAAATCACATGTAAACATCATAACTTGTTAAACTTAATATAACTTCAGAATTTTTACCAGATGATTGCTTTGTCCTTTAAATACTTATTAAAAGCTGTTTCACCTGAAACTTTTTCTGTTTTACACAAAGTTTATAAAGTTTGGATTAATATAACTTCAGAATTTTTACCAGATGATTGCTTTGTCCTTTAAATACTTATTAAAAGCTGTTTCACCTGGGACTTTTTCTGTTTTACACAAAGTTTATAAAGTTTGGAGATCATTCACTGTGTCTAATCAATTTGTCTGTAAGCCAACAAATAAGAAGCCAAGGTGGGTACAAACCAGTAACTTGTCAGGTATGTACTGTGGCGGAAGGGCACTCTCTTAGAATTAGAAGACCAGATCTGATACTCGATACTCAATAGACAGATATTCTTTCAGAGTGGTAAGCATAGATGCCCGTATGTCTTTCACAACAGTTGAAAAGAATCGTGGGCCACTGTGAATACACACAGTGATCTTGGGAAATGCCTTTTCATCATTTACTTATCAAAAAGTTGAAGTGGTGTAGTAAACCAGATGGGAGAAAGATTAACTTTAAGGCAGCCAAAATAAGTCAATGTCATTGTAAAGAGACTGGTAGGTAAAACAACACAATAGAGAATAAAAAGAAAGAAAGCACCTACTGTCTAATGTATGCATTTACCCACCGATACAGCAGCGTATCTTGAGGAAATGTTAGCAACAGGCATCCCGTGAAACTTAATATAAGCAAATAAGTAAATAAAATATAAGTGACTCTCTAACAGCCCTAAAGTCAAAGGTTTTGTTTGGTTGATTTTTGTCATTGACTTTTAAATTTAGATATGGAATGGATGTTGGGCACTGTCTTTTTTATTTTTGCATTTATAAAACTTCCCATGTTTTATTGAAAACTTTACTGTTCACACAATATATTACGACCATAGCTTCTCTTCTCTTAACTCCTCCTAGATCCTCTCGACCTCCACACCCATTTGATTCCATGCTCTTCTTTCTCTTCTCTATTCAGAAAACAAACAAATAAACCAAAATAAAAAGAAAATACATACAGACACACACACAAATGCATAAAACATATAATTGGAAACCATAATATATGATCAAAAAACCAGTAAGACAAAAATTGCTGAAACTAAACAAAATGAGACAAAATGTCAACAAAGTATCACAGAACTTGTTTTGTGTTGGCCATTTACTGCTGAGCATGGGGTCGTCTTTAATTAAATGTGGTTAATGAATTCATGGAGAGAGTACATTTTTTTTTTTGCAAATAGATGTCAAATGAAAATAGCTTCTTGGTTAGTGATAGGCATCTGTGTCCATTTTCTCCTTTTAGTACTGCGATCCTGTCAATATTTGGCTTCAAAAAAATGGGTAGAAACATATGCACCTTTGATTTCTTTATAAAAATAAAAACGTGGAACAGGGAACAAAATTCCTTTTTTTTTCTACTTCAGCAAAAAATATGTATCTTTGCAGCTCTACCTCTCTAAGGAATGCTCTTCTTTTAGTGACTTCCTTCAAGTTACCTTGTCCATTTCTTCAAAGCCAAGCTCAGCTCACTGGATGAGATTGAGTAGGTTGTATTTTCCTCCTGCAATAGAATGTGAATTCTAGCAGGTCAAGAATCCCCACAGTGTTTAAATCACTCTATTGACAAAACTACTACATGTTGATAACTTCATAGTCTAACATGCTCAAAATTATAGCAAATGCTTTTATGGATCATTGCTTAAATATTTAATGGTGACATAGAAAAATAGTATGAATATTTTAGTAGGCAATACTTGAGGTGATCTATGCACCAAGTGATCTTTACAGCCAAGAGTAGGTACAATCCTAAATTACACAGAACAACATTATGTCGTACAGGATGCTGTGTTGTCAAAAGGAAGAAAAATATAGAAGATATTTTAGAATTATTATAGGAGGCTAAAGGTGACCAACAATAGGATATATTTTTTATATGTCATAAAATTCCAGAGAAGTATAGTTACAAGACATTTGTCATAGACACATGAATTTCTATATCTATGTTTCATTGTTTAGAGTACATATGATAAAATATACTAGCATTGATATAACACAATTTATGTTTTTATGAATACAAGAGATTTTATAGCAGTATTTGTGAAATAAAATAATACTAGAATTTTAAAATAATTTCTTTGATCTGAACAACAATTAGGATCATGGCTTAATCTATGAGGGGAAGGGGCTGCCAAGCCTATAGACAAGTTTTCAGTGAAGAAAATCAAGTAATATTTTACACACACACACACACATACACACATATACGTATATATAGTAATAATGTTCTAGATGCTTAGAAGATAATGATAATTGCCACAACTTAAACAATTATGTTTTGAAAATAAAGTATAGTAATCTAATTGTATTAGTATATTAGTAATTATATATTAGTAATCTAACTGTAAATCTTATCTAAGAAGTGAAAAATAAGAACAGAGATCGTCCTGGCTTGCCTCATGAATTAAGAAATCAATAATGGTTTATCAATAATGGTTTGCATCTTCAGATGCAAACTTGTGATAGAGAGAGCAAATTGAGAGTAGGGAGAAGCTCTCCACTCTCAAAGCCCACCCCCAGTGACATACTTCCTCTAGCAAGTCCATTCCTCCTAAACTACCCCAAATGGCACCACCAACTGGGGACCAGTTGTTCAAAGGCCTGAGGCAATGAGGAATCTTTCTCATTTAAGCCATTGTGGTGCTAACTCAAACAAATAAAAATGAAATTTAAATCAAAGAAGTTTAGAAGAAAAAGAAATGTGAAGGTTTGATGATAGCAAAGGCCCAAGGAGAATAATCAGATTATAACAGATTTGGGAGAATCAGATTCACTCTTTGATATGTAAAGTGCTATATTTTTGTTTTGCCCAAAACCTCTAATGTGAATTATGACAGAAGATGTGAATTTTTTTTAATGAAAATGTGAAGGAATCGACACAAGGATAAAGACCAATCAAGCACTTAAAAGTTTCCCTGAGGATATGACTGGTAACTAAAGATCACAGTTGGGAACTAGAGTGAAGTTCATTAAAGAGCACCACCACATTAGTGACTGTGGCTCACTTGACAAACGGTGACAGTATGCTAAGATGTGAAAACACCTTTAAAAGACACATTTCTAGTTTATGAACAGTGTAAATAGAAAAAAAGGGACTCAGCTCAATGTTTTATACTATCAGCAAAGGCATATATGAAAAAGGATACTATTTCAAAGGATATGTTGAAGAATGGTTTTTCAGTTGAAAGGGATGAAAGGGAAATTTCCAACATTATGGTGATTAAAATACAAGATACCCAATAGTACAGAGACATCATTAACCCTTGAAGTGAATTTCAACCACTTGTATTGAAAGAGTTTGATTTCATAGTGTTGACAAAATCCATCCATCAGATATAAACATGAAACACCTCAGTAAGCTTAGGAAACAGCTAGGCACAAGAGACCTGCCAGACATATAAATACCAGCATATGTTATTTCAGACTTTCACCATCAGAACTGCTTTTAAACATACTTTGACAAAACCTAGAAAAGAGCCTGTATAGATAATTTATGAACACTTAAACAAAGCAATATTTTCTAGGAGTAAGGATGAATTCTCTTAGGATGTCTCAGAAAGACAGAATGTTTTGTGAGTGTAGTTCCCAGAATGGCTGATCAGATCAGAGCCTATATGTAAATCTTCGTGGCATTTGAAAAGACTTTCACTTCATCTACACTGAAGCTGTGCTAACAGTTGTACATATGGTAGCAGAGGACTCGTGAACAAAGTAATCATAATGACTATAGTATGTTCATATATAGAGAGGAAATTAAAAGATGTGGAAGATTGCTCAATAACTCAGAAAATTAATGCAGGTATTTCAATTGTAATGCTTTATAGGAAATTCTGAACTCAGAATGGAAAATATCATGACAAGCCTAAATTATAGAAAGAAAACATAAGGTGTACTTTAACCAGAATAAATATAAACTGAATGTTGGAGTCGTTGGTTAGAAGGAATTATGACAGAAATTGTATGGGGATGTTAAAGAACTTGAGATCACTTTGACTCAACCTAGACTGATGGCTTAGAAATCAAGGGAGGTTACAATCTCAGCATCATGGAGGTTGGAAGAGGGCATAGATCCAAGTGGTTGTGAACTGTCCAATGTGGCTTCTACATGGCAAACTCTAGCCTTGTGAAAGAATACACTGTGCTCTTAACCATTGACACATCTCTCCAGTTCCTGTTTAAACTTTGTATTTATTAGCCTTGTATGATATACGTGGAGACTGTAGTATCTGTATGGCATAGGCTACACATAGAGGCCAAATAATAACTTTGTGGAGTCCAGTTCTGTTCCTCCACCTTTATGTGAGTTTTAGGGGTTAAATTCAGGTTGCCAACCTTGTGAGCAAATACTTTAGCCACCCCAAACATCTCACTATGATAGGCCCATGAAAAGAAGGTACAATCAAGGATATGAAAAAAATGGGGCATAAAGGAAATAGATGGAGTATATATTTTTTGTTTTGCTTTGTTTTTATTGGAAGGGTATGTTTTTTAACAGAAGGAAATTAGCAGAGGAAATGATGTTTTGACTGCCCATCGTTCTCTAATTACTCTCGCAGGTGCTTTAAATATTAGGTGTCTGTGGAAGAAATGGTGTTTCCATTCCCACAGGAAGTGGAAGTAAAAATACTATTTTACAAGAAGAATAAGATACTCAGAGGGGATTATTTCCAGTGCATAACAAGATAGAACTTTATGAAAATTGTACTTCTTTGCAATGGTAGGATGTTCTGTCTGGAAAGCAGTATCACTCCTATCTCATTGGGCCACAACAGAGTTCCAGCAGAAGCATTTGCTGAGCTTGTTCTAAAACAATACCCATATTTGAAGGCTGAATTATGAATAGCCACAAGTAACATCTTCAATCTTAAAGAATGTGAATGTCCAGGGAAGAGTATTCAAAGAAACAGAAGATAATTTCCCGTCCCAACTTCTGACCACGGTCATTTGGGGGGAAAAAGGAATATCTAGTAAAGTCCAAAGATAACCCAAAGAATTCCTTAACTTAATAGTTTACATTGGTCCCTTCTTTTTTGCCTGAAGGTTTGAAAACACAAAGCTTTGTAAATGTAAATGGTATTCTTTGTAATAACAATATTTTCTGTTTACATAATGCTTATTTTTGTGCCCTGATTACTTTAACTCCATGAGCCCAATCATTCCCATGTGGTTTACATAGCATTGGATATACTTTTCTTACAAATGGAGTAAGGCAGAAAGATTCAGGGCTCATAATTGGAATGTAGGGAAAAATAAGACACAAGAAACTGGGTTTGTAACTGTCTGTAACTAATATTTATTTTCCCCTTGTTTGTGTACAATCAATGAAAATCATCAAAATGCCAAAAGCATTAATAAAAGTAAAATTAGATGATGTCACAAAGGAAGATAAATTTAATCATTTAAAATTTACAGCATATTATAAGTAGTTAAGCCACTACTTTAAACTTTTTTATTCAAAGTCATTCTCTTGATATCTTCAGTCATTTCTGTGGTCCTCCTTTCCATCTTAAGTTGGAAACAGTGACATGGTTTTTTTCAACACTCTAAGGTTTAGGGACGGTGTTCTGCCAGTGTGAACAGACCTACGGACTTGAGCAGTTTGCATCTGAAATGTCTCCCACAGTGCTTGTCCATGTGGTCCCTAACTGGTGACAACTTAGGAGGAAATGTTGAACGTATGGTATGGACTAAATAGCAGAAATGGGCACCTTGATGTATGTCTACTTCTGATATTGTTCCAGTTTTCTGTTTCATAATTCATTAAGATGTGAGGTATTGCTTCAGCACACTGCCAAGGACTAAGCAGCCAAGCATGCATATTTACCTTACTGAAACTTAAATTAATCCTCCTTTGATGTTGCTTTGGCCAGGGATTCTGTCAGAACAATGAACCGAAGTAGCAAAGATGACTCTAAGAGAAACATGCATGGATCTGCCTAGGAAGGGGAAAAAAGACAAGAACTGCTGAGTAAATTGGGAGCATGGAGGGCAAGTGGAAGGTGGAAGGGGAGGGGGGATAATTTATAGCATATTCCTATCCAAACAATTAAAATGAGGAGGATTTAACTTTTAAAAAATCCTTAAAATAATTATGAATACAATGGCACAGTCTCACCCATCAGTGAGGACAGTAGCATTACCCAGTGAGCTTTCAATAGTCTGGTAATTCACAGTTGCTGCAGATGGATGCTAAGCTTGGATAGGTAACCACAGCACAAAGAAACTCTATCGAGGAACACAGGATCAAGGATTTCTAATGACTCAGAGCCCCTTCAGACTAGATGAAGTGATTAAAGCTTTGGATGCTTCTTGGGATCAAAATAGACATAAGATTTGTCTGATTCTGGATTCTCCAGGGCAATAGGACCAGTAGAACACATCTATATTTTTTGCAAAAAAAAAAAGGTGATTTATTCAGTGAACTTAAATAACTGGAAGCTGGATAGTCTCACAGTGTCTGTCTTAAGGATAAAAAGACAAGAGAAATGGTACCCGGTCAACCCAGGGGATGAGGGTTTCAGAATAAGTAGGCAATGTAGCTTCAGCCCCCAAACAAGACTGAGTAGGCAGAATCAAGGAGACACCAAGTAACTGCTGAAGGAGACAGACACTGGAACCTTACCCAGTAAGCCACAGCCTCACGGCAATACACAGAATAATAGAAATGGGTTAGTTTAAGATATAAGAACTAGCTAGGAAAATGCCTGAACTATTGGTCAAGAAGTTTTGTAATTAATATAGTTTCTGTGTGATTATTTGGGTCTGAAAGACGAGGAAACAAAAGAGAATTCTCAGCCTACACAACATCGAAAGTTTGACCGAGGCATGTTTCTTTCTTCTCTTCTTCTTTCTTTCACAGTCCTCCCTATCTCTATTTTTTTTTGTGTGTGTGTGTGTGAGACAAGGTTTCACTATCCAGCCCTAGCTATCTTTGGACTCATTATCTTCCTGGGATTTGAGATGTGTGACATCATGAACACTGTGTGTGTTTTAACAGCACAAGTTTTGATATCAGAAAATGCAGCACACTTCACCCCCGTCTGTGATCTATTCAATATTCAATACAGTTCATGAGCTTCAGGCAAGGGGTTGGAGGTTGAAATACACGAACACACACAGAGACAGACAGACACACGGACGTCTAATCACTGGTAAGAATCCCTTTATTCAATAACAACATGGAGGCTTATATGCCCAACAGTCAAGTGGGCCAACAGGTGAAAACTTTATCCTCTGATCCTCAAGGCCAAGGCACAGCTTTTAGCAACTCTAATCAGAAGGCTCTAGCAGCGAAGAGCAGCTGAAGGCTAGGACTCCAAATGGTCCCAACAATAAAAGAACATGTCTGTCAACAGTGTTACATATGTTTTACCTCTGTATTCTATCTATGTCCTGTATGGAGAAGAAAAGTGAAGAACTATACAGTAAGAGATCACTGACTTCAAGAAATTTTAATACCACGTGAAAAGCAGGAAAATAACAAGGTGTCTTTGTGCCCTTTGATATGAATAGAAACAAGAAACAGGAGCCATATCCTATCTTTTTATTCTCTAGCCTCATCTTTATCTCTTAGTAGATTGGTTCAATGCCTTCATGAATATGACAGATGAAAGTTGTCCATGTGCAGTATTCCATTCTCAGAGTATGACAGCTGCAGGTTGCCTATGAGCAGCGTTCTCATTCTAATCATGGCAGCTACCACTTGTCCATGTACAGCATTCTCGTTCTCACTCTGAGGGACTTCATTCTTCTGTTCCTATGTTGAATAATATTGCCTTAATGGATTTATTCCCACAAGAACTTGATATGTAGTTGGTTCTTATGTAATATGTCTTCTAGCTTTTCTGATAACAATTTTTCTATTTTTTTTCTTAGCTGAAGTAGAGGCTCATTCAGTTTAAAGTCTTTTTAAGGTCTTGGTTTTCTGTTTCATTGATTTTTCTATGCTGGGCTCCCAATTTTTGTTCAACTAAATTCTGACTTAATTTTTTGCATTAATTTTCTTCAACTCACTTTGCATTTAATTCGTTGTCTTTATATAGCTCTGTAAAGTGGAATCTTAGCTGATTTATTGTTTTCTAAACTTTGTGTTTTTTGATATCATTTTCCCTGTAAATTGTGTTTTACCGAACCCCACTTATTTCTATAAGTTATGTTTCCAATTTTTTCAGTTAAAAACTCTTTTAAATTTCCTCTTGAAAGTTCCCCTTTGATCCACATATATCTAGAAGTGTTGCTTATTCTCCACTTATTCCTAATGCTGGCTCCAATTTTGTTGCACTACGGTTGAAGAGCAGATATTGCATAACTTCTGTTCTTTGTAACGGTTCAACTGTGTCTAATGCTCAGAGCAAGGTCTATCACAGTGACTGTTCCACGTGGGCCTGAGAAGAATGCGTGTTTTGTGCTGTTGAATGAAGAAGTCACTAGATATCAAACACATTCAGTTGACTGATGGTACTGCGGAGTTCAGCTACGTGTTTACCAATTTTATGCCTGATAGAGCTGTCCGTCTTTAGTTGGCATTTCTGCTCAGATACCCTGTTAAGCACTCTTTCTCTGCCATGCCACGGATTCCTGAGATACAGCAGAAGATTTACATGTTCCACATGCCTCTTGATTGTTCTTAAAGATAAAAAATAAAATCAACCCAGCAAAAATATAAAAACAAAGCAGCCCACCACTGAGAAAACAATAAAACACAAAACAACAACAACAACTACAAAATGTTAGACAGTATTTCCCCAAGAAATCCTTGGGAATGAAATACTGATGACCTGTATGAAAGTAACACAATAGAAAATGAATCTTCTTTTTAATCAAAGCTGTTATAAAATTTATATATTCATATAACAGATGTCTTGTGATAAATCACATTATCTTGAATTATGCCAAAAAATTAGGAAATTCTGTCCCATGTGCCCTGTTCTGATTTACCTCCAGTTGGAGACTCTGTGTGTGAGAGCATCACTCTTCCCTTAAAAGAGCTGCATCACATCTTGTTGTGTATGCCACACCTTCTTTGTTATTGATGCGATCAGAGTTCTATGGGATATTGATTTATGAAAAATCTTTCCTCCATTCTCTGTAGTTGGCCATTAAAATCGCCTTTCACATTTGTCTCCACAGACATCTTCAGCTCGAGTGTCCTCATGAAGGATGTGTGTCTGCATATTTTCTGGGTCATCTAATGCTGACTGTTGACACATAAATCAGAGCTGTTATCAAGAATAAAGTTTCCACATGGCAGACAATGAGGGCTGATGAGAGGCCAAAGACAATGGCACTGGGTTTTGATCCTACTTCATGTTCTGGCTTTGTGGGAGCCTAGCCAGTATGGATGTTCACCTTCCTAGACCTGGATGGAGGGGGTAGGACCTTGGACTTTCCACAGGGCAGGGAACCCTGACTGCTCTTCGGACTGGAGAGGGAGGGGGAGAGGAGTGGGGGGAGGAGGAGAAGAGTGGGAGGAGGGGGAGTGAAATGGGAGGCTGGGAGGAGGCGGGAATTTCTTTTTTTTCTTTCAATAAAAAAAAGGTCTAAAGCATAATAGTATTTTAATAAATCAGAATTGGAAATATCTAAAAAAAAAATAAAGTTTCCAGGTAAGTTCTGTGCCTTTAGGATTCTGCAGTCACTAATATACAGGGGCTGTGTCTTTATTTCCACAGCGTAAAGGATGGGAAAGATGACCATGGTTTCCTAATCTCCATACCACTAGCCTTACTTCTTTCCTCTTCCTTGTATGTTACCTCCAAACCTGGGGAAATAGTCAGGACAATGGTCATTCAGTGTGCTGTTTTTTAATCTGGGAATGAAGTAGGGGATTTTGGGATTATTCTCTACTCCTTGCTCTGGAGCCACAAAAACCTGAGTGAGTAGGTTTCTCTGGACCAAGACAGAGAAAACTGTGACTGTCAGAATGAGAAAAGGCGATTTGCGACTCAAGTGGCAGTCCATTTATGGGTCAGGTTGACATCGGTTCCTCTATCATGCCCCCATCACGCTTTAATCTTCAGATAGAAAACTGAATATTAAAAGTGATTTTTCCATTATCTCACAAATTGTTTCAAAGTAGAATTTAATTCACCAAACCTGAGTGGCTGTAAACGTGAGTCAGACACAGCACTGCACAGCCTCGTGCATACCCCTGCTGCTGCTGGAACAAGGATATTCTGTTGACAGAGGCTGCTCCTTCATTCCTGGCCACCCAGATTCAAAATAACCACACAGAAACTCTATTAATTAAATCACTGCTTGGCCTATTAGCTCCAGCTTCTTATTGGCTAGCTTTTACATCTTAAATTAATCTATTTCCATTATTTTATATTTTACCACAATGCTTGTGGTTTACCGTCAAGGTTGCAACACATCTGTCCCCTGCAGCAGCTACATGGCATCCCACTGACTCTGCCTTCTTTCTCCTCCTCTATCTGCTTGGAACTCTTGCCTTCCTCTACTCTGTGCTGCAATAGGCCCAAAGCAGCTTCTTTATTAACCAGTTATTCACAGAATACACAAGGGAATCCCACATCAGTGTTCCTGTAGGCTCTCTGTTGTGAGGTGTCCTGCACACCCCTGCCACTATTAAAGTCAGGGTGTCCCTGTAGGGTCTCTGTTGTGTGGTCTCCTGCACACCTCTGCTTATGCTGGAGTTAGGATGTGCCTGTACGGTCTGTGTTGTGAGGTCTCCTGCACACCCTCAAGTGCAGAAGCCAATACTTAATAAGGTTTCTGGTTTTTTATTTTTTTATTTTTCTGTCTCTAGCACACCCTGACCCCCAAACATAGATACCAGCTGTTTATCTCCAGGACCGTGGGGAGTAGATTCTACTGACCATTTGAGAAAGAAAAGGGAGTGGTAACTGGGAATGATGTATGTCAGATGCTTTGGAGATGCCAGTGTTCTACAGCTTAATCTGATGGTTATGAGTATTTTTACTTTATGATGAGACACTTCTTTATATTTATGGGTGCATATAAATATACTCTGTAATGTATATGGGCATAAAGTAAAAAATATTTTAGGAGCTATCAAAATGTATGAGATATATGTGAATACTTTAAATACATAATATGTACATAAATGCATAAATGAATATGCTGTATATATTTGTGAATCTGTGGTTCTGCATGTGTATATGTTTGTCTCTCAGAATAGAACATAAATAAACAGAAATGGAAGGAGAAATTTTATGCCTATTAAGTAGCAGAGGAATGGAATTGCAATAGTGCATGGTAACCTGACATAATAATGGAATATATGTTTGTGGAATGAATTCCATCACAAAAGGTAGTATGTAAGGGAGTAAATCCAAACTACACTGTTTCTCTAGAGAGGGAGGCTTTAAGATTAGCTATAATCTCTGCAGTTGGATGACCCAAATACTCTTTTTTTCTCTTGCACTTTTTTTAAATGAAGTAGCTCCAAGTAAATATGTAGTTTAATTTAACCAGAGTCCTGGTTCATTTCCTTTTTTTTTTTTTATAAACCATCTTGCTCTTATACAGGTGAAAAACTGTGTTTCAGGTGTCATAAAGGAACAGCCAACACGGTTTTAAAAAGTTAAGGTTTCTGAAAACATTTACATAAAATATGGAAAAATATCTTCCACTCGTTGCAGCGAACTCAGCCATACCCTGCCTTACACAGGTGAGCAAATAACATGACAGTCACACACTTCTGGGGTTTGAAAAACAGCAATTCCATAAGGATCCTAGTCAATAAGATGAGGATGCTCGGAATAGAAAAGTTTAAATGGGAAACAGGGATGGAGAAGGAGAGAAAAGGGTGGAGGGGTATGCAAACCAACATTAAGAGTACATGAAAAGGCCTATAAGAATTTCTACTTTACCAAAGAATCAAAAAAAAATACCTTTAAAGGAGCTACACTACACGGGTGGGCAACACTGTTGCCAACTTGTAGGCTTTGAACCCAAATCCTAATGCCAGGTTAGGGGATACCTCTGAATGAGTTGTTGGTCAGAGAGCCTTCAGAGATTGACAAAACAATATGAGTTATACAGTAAGACCCCATCACTTAAGACAGCACATACCTTGACTGTAGGTCAGCAAAATCACCCTGGAACTGGGCTGAAAACTTCCAAAAGCTGCCATGAGGCTGTTGCAAGAGAAAAGCTATCAGCAAGTTAAGACAGATTTAGACCCTGTGTGTTACAATGCTGACCCGCCAGCCAAAATATAGACCCACAGGTGCAGTAATGGCATGTCTAACTGCTACCTGTTTGGATCTGAGGCCAGCTTAATGGGAGGAAATATATTCCTGGTACTGTAAACTGGCCCGGGCAGTCGTTGGCCTGAGGGAATTTTCTAGTGATATTTTGCTAAATGGACATGTGATTAAAGTACTTTCTAAATATAAATTCTCATACACATAGATGGATATAATACTGACTTGGTCAGAGAAACCTCTTTTTATTACTGGAAAGTGGCTAAGGCAGAAACTAATAACATCTAAAGGCTGAGAATAATGGAAAGCTGGGTGCTCAGTCTTAAACAGTACATTAAGTAGTTCATCCCCGTATTACCTAACCTTAAGATCAGAGAACACTGCAGAAGAGAGAGGAGGGGGGAAGACTATAAGAGCTAGAGGATGGAAACAGCATTTTTAAATGTTCTCTTCTGGATGTAACATGGCCATTGGGATCACACAGCAATGGTAACTACTGCATAAGACGAGCTGAAAAGAAGGGGATTGATGAGTGCAGAAAGAAAAATAAGAAACAGTAATGGGTTGGGGCAAGTATGACTACAAAACACTGCATGCAAATAAGAATCTGTAAAACATAAAGAAATCAAACTTTAGATTTCTACCGAAACATCATTTTATCACATAATTTTCAGCCTGAATGTGTTTCTGGAGAGCACTTAACTCCAGGAAATTTATTTTATGTATTTTCTAACTCAAATACATGGAGTCAATCCCACCCTATCTGCCTGCAGTCCAGGATTTGTCAAGGACTTCCTGGAAGGTATGAATGAAGTGTGTTTCCTGGTCATTGCTTTGGCAACCTGTCTCCTAAAATGTCCCTCAGAGTATGAACGACGGTGAAACATCTTCCCTCATTTCAGTGTCTTAAATAAACTACAAAGGCTAATGTGGGGTTGAATGAGTAAAATCGGCGAGGAGGGAGCTGCGTGTTTAATTGGGTGATATAAGTTGAATGAAACAGTAGTTTATGTCGGCTCTTCTTCCATTTCCCTCCAAGGTAGAACTCTGTGGGAGGAGCAGAAGCAGAATGTGAGAGACTTCAGAGTGCTCCAGCTGACACAGATTTAGACTCACTGAGTTCAGTGAAGGAAGAAGCAGAACAGGACAAACGTATGTGTAATTACACAAGAAGGGAAAGTCATGATGGGCTTTTTTTGGAGGAAAAGAAATATAGAGATTGGGATTGGTAGTAAGACAATAGAGAAAAAAGACACTTACATATTGGGTAATAAATGACCAATTCAGTGATTTAGGAGAATTTGAGAGACACTTAGAAAAAGGAGGAGTGTGGGTGGCTCCTAAAGATTCTAGTCCTAGCCCACAGAGGGTTAGGGTTGTGTTGGGTGTGGGCCAGTGCATGTTTCCTAGTCATAGCTGTAATCTGGCTAGGATTTTAATAAAATTGAATGTAACTGCTAACCAAAATGTCTTGATTATTAGTGGAAGTGGAGTTGGAAAATCTTAAATGAATTTCCTGAACACATAAGTGAGGATTTTATATTGTCAGTATCTGCTATGAATGATAAACATTTAATTCTTTTCTTTCCATTCCCTAATGATGAGGAATGAGTGAACCCAATATACACTCTCTGTTGGTTTTATAGAATGCTCCCAGTAGATAGTTCTATCATATTTGAAATTTATTTTTCTCCTTTACATATTAGTTCCACTTGCTCTTTTTTGCATCATTATATTGTCTAGATACTAATATAATTTTCAGTGTAGAATAGAAATTTGCATTGATTTTGATTTGAAATAATATAGGATTAAGCATGTCATTAAAATGTGATATGAATATTCTTTTGAAATGAATATTTCTTATAAGCTTACGATGAGTTCATTTTTACTTAATTGAGGTCATGTAAGTTTTTTATAGCTATTAGGAGAACTATAGTTTTCTTCTGTCTTAGTACTCAACATTTTGTGGTTTCATGAAAAAGAAATCAAACTGTGGCCTACATTTATTTCACATACCATTTAAATCTATTAATGAGTACTTATACCATAATTTTAGTTTCTCTTGTGTGATGGCTAAAGAAATTCCATTTTATGCTAGGCATCCATCTTGGTACCCACTAGTCCTTTGTCCTGACTCCAGTCCCTAAAAGATAAGTTCTTGGCAACTCTGATTCAGTGATTCCCACCCGAGAAATCTACAGCCATGACCATCTACAGATTCTACATGTTATGTCATGACGAACTGAATTGGGCTTCTGTAAACTGCTTGTGCAGACACTTAGATCACCTTGGCTACCTGATATTGTCAGAGAAAAACAGTTCTTGGTACTCGAGGTCTTTCTGTGGTTTTCACCGTTAAAAGTTTTTCCTCGCCCCACCCTTGCTTCTTATGGCAATCTAAAGTTTGACTCCTGCTAGCAATATTCAATAAATCTTTTAATTAAAGATGGATTGAGTCTATGGTCCTTCCCCTCAGGATCATAACACTTTGTTTCTTTTTTCCATTTTTCTTTCTCCACCATTCTTAAGATTGATGATAATCAAAAGAAGATTCAAAAATATTTTTTAATCAGAAGTCACTCTTTGAAACTTTATTAAGCTCCTTCCTTTGCTCCAAGGTTCTTAATCCTTCTTGAACAAAGTTTATAAATTTTCCTAAAAATCTTTCTATACAAAGAAGGACAGAATCTTTCATAACACAAACCTCTAACAGTAAATTATAAAATTGAAATTTAATCATCAACTTCTCATGAGCATGGTTAGCATGAAGAGCCCTCAAAGCTAAATAGGTTACTGAAACCAAGGTTATGAGCTTTTGGAACCTAGGGTACTACTGGGGTAATAATGTTATCATCAGGCTACCTACTAATAATGTCATTGCCTCCTCTGTTGGTTACTTTGATCTCACAAGCATCCAGGGAAGCTATGATTCTAGGAATATATTTCTATGATTTTGTTGGTTATGATTATTCAGCATCACCATTTGTTTCTGCTACAACCCAGAAAGCAAATTGTTTAGACATTTCCATTTGCACAATCTGTATGAAAAATTATCCAATAGCTACTATAATAAACTAACAGTCATAACCAATCATAGGCAGACAGAGATGGTCGACAGTACCATTGGGCGGGAAGACATCTTCTCTCCTTCTCTCACTCAGCCATAACGTAGATGAAGGATGGGATCCAGCTAATCCAGCAATGGCTGTCTGTGAGTGGGAAGTCCCAAGAATCCAGTAGTTGCTCAGCCCATGAGGCTGGATGTCTCATCTGGTGTTCCATATACACTGGAATCCTAAAGAAGTAAGCTCTAATGCCATTGAAGGAGTGAATTTGCCCACAAAGCAAGGGCAAGCAGGCCAAGAGCAAAGGCTGTCTTCATCCATGTTCTTATATAGGCTTGAATAAGAAGGGTTGACCTGAATTAAGTGTGTGTCTTCCTGCTTTAAGATCTGGGATTTAAAGTATGTGTTTTCCCAGAGCAAGAGGTCTGGATTAAAGACAGCTCTTCCTACCTCAAAGATCTGGATTAGAAGTAGATTTTCCTATTTCAAATTAAGCAAAAATCTCCTGCAGATGTGTCCTCAAGGTTTTTTTTATTTATTTATTTCCAAGACAAGGTTTCTCTGTAGCTTTGGTGCCTGTTCTGGATCTAGCTCTTGTAGACCAGGTTGGCCTCGAACTCACAGAGATCTGCCTGCCTCTGCCTCCCAAGTGCTGGGATTAAAGGTGTGTGCCACCACCACCCGGCTGCCCTCAAGTTTTGAACCTTTGTTAATTCCAGATATAGTCAGGTTGACAACCAAGGATAGCCATCATGGGTATCTTTTTAGAGGGACAATGGTGTTGACTCTAATAGTCTTAACAATGTACATGTTGATACATTGCATAAGACTTTTCCAGAAGAAATTTGTCACCTAAGTCTTAACAGCTTTAAGAGTTCAGAGACCAATTTTATACTGGAACCCAATAGTTAGTTATATGCACAATGACTCTTCTCCAGATGATGTGGGAAAAAAATTCAGGCAACTCAAGAATCTGAAATCAATTTACAGGCTATTCACAGTAGTTACAAGGCTCTGAAGAAATCTCTTTCCAAAACAAGAAAAGAACACCACTTGTCTCATTCCGTGACACTTGAACAACACAAAGGAGAATTGAGCCCTGTAGCCAGAGACAAGTGAGCAGACAGTACACATAATTTTTTTTAGACACTCAGGATTGTCTTATTGGCTATAAAAAGCCATCTTTGACTCTGGCCTGGGAATCAGCTAGGCTAACAGTAAATCTTCACCTCTCTTTCCTCTCCTTCAAATCCAATCACCTGGTCTTATCCCAATTCAATTGCAAACCACCTACTGTGACCTCTGTTCCCTCTCTACCTGTATCTCCAGTGGCTCACATAGACCTTCTCCTCTTCCCCTCAGCATATAATAATGAAAACACTAGATGTACAGAATAAAGAAAGAATATTAAAAGCTACAAGGGAAACCAGGCAGTGTTGTGGAATATCAGTTTAAGATGTATTACATCATAAACATTTGTTTATTTGTGGAATATTTGTTAAAAGTCACAAAGATATGTTGCATTCTTTTCTGTTGCATTTGTTTAACTCTGTGAATCTGTGTTAACTTGCCCGCTTAAAACACCTAATTGTTTTAATAAAGAGCTAACAGGAAAGGGATAGGCAGGGCTGCCATGCAGAAAGAATAAGTAGGAGAAAAGGCGAAGTGAGAAAAAGAGAAGTGGAGGAGGGTGCCAAGGGCCAGTCACACAACCACAAAGCTAGCAATGGAGTAAGAAGGAAAGCAAGATATTTAGAATAAAGAGAGGTAAAAACACCAGAAACAAAAGATAAATGGGATAATTTAAGTTAAGAAAGCTGACTAGAAGCAATTCAAGCTAAGGCCAGACATTCATAAGTAAGCACAAGTCTCTTTGTATTTATTTGTGAGCTGGGTGGCAAGCCTCCAAAAAGCAAAGAGTTAAAAACAACCAACTACATGGCAGTGCTGGTGCATGACTTTAATCCTAGTACTCGGGAGGCAGAGTCAGGCAAAACTCTGTGAGTTTGAGGCCAGCCTAGTCTACAAAGCGAGTTCCAGGGCAGCTAAGGTTACACAGAAAATACTATATTGAAAAAAAAATAAGGCTGCAAGGGAAAAAGGCAGACCTATTAGAATTACACTGACTTCACAATGGAGACTTTAAAAACCAGAAGGGCCTGAACAGATGTGCTGCAAACTCGAAGCAATTATAGATGTGAGCCCAGAAAAACTTTCAATCACTATAGAGAAAATAAAGCATTCCCAGAAAAAACCAAATTTAAGAACTACCTACAAACCAGGCCATACAGAAGGCACTAGAAGAAATCTCCATTCTAAAAAGATTAACAACCCCCCAAAGAAATACAAGGAATAAGTCCTCTCACATCAGCAAAATCAAAAGAAGGGAAACACACACACACGCACACACGCACAACCATCATCACCACCACCCAAGGGCATATAATGAAGATTGAGTGTACATTTTCCTTTCTACTAAGTCTTTTACTCAAACTTAATTGTCTTGTAAAAATATCTTTCTAATTTTATTTAATTGTATAAAAATGCTAAGAAATAAACCCACATATTCAAACAATGGGAATCAATACAAGGTTTGCATCTTTCAAGGTTGGCATGCCTGTCATAGCTTTAATTTATAGATGATATAGTTAAGAAATGTCTGAATTGCTCACATGGGCAACTCCATTTGTAAGTTACTCACATAATTTATTAAAAGACGTAATATCCTAGGTTACTTTGTGGAAGGAGCGAAACACCTGACAGAAAATTTTTTGATATATTCATGACTTGATGAGTTTAGTCACTGATAAGGTGATAGATAAACACGTCACCTTAGCAAACACCTTGGTTGGAGAATCTAAGTAAAGATATATAAACATTTATTTTCATAGTAGGTGTTTATCATTTCCAAATCTTTCTCCAAACTAAACCCAAAGAAGTCATTTGAGAAGGAAACTGATGCCACAGTAGGACAGCAAAGGCTAGTCTATATATAGTCACAAAGTGCAGATACCTGACCAGTAACAAGATGAAGGATGACGATGAAGGGATGAATTTACATCAGAATAAGCAAAGAAAGTTTTTTTGGGGGGGAGGAGAACAAATATAACTAAAACCATAATGGAAAAGGCAAATTAAAATTTAGAATCTAGCAACATACAGTAACACAAACCTGTAATTTCAACACTAAAGAGGATGAGCTAGGATTGCCATGAATTCAAGGTCACCCTGGACTATATAACAGGTACTAGGCCAGTCAGAAATGTGTAGCAAGATACTGTCTGAGGAAAAACAAAACAAACAAACAACAAACAGACAAAATGCAGGAATTTAAATAAAGAAAGGAGAAATGTCTTGTCTATTTTAACAGACATTTAATGTTGGGGAAAATAAAATAAACTTGCTCAATGAACAATGGCAAACCTTTGAGTGGGTGCTGACAACCACAATCTCTCTTCAAACTCCTAGATTAAAACCATTCATGCACATAAATTGTGCTTCCTCAAGGTTTTCTTTTGTGTGTACATGTGTCTGAATTCTTCTCTAAAACAAGGACTTTTAGCTTATCAAAAGATCAAGGAGAGAGGAGAGAGGGAAAGACAAAGATATAGTAATAGAAATTAATAAATTTCTATAAATTAATAGAAAGTATGAATATTCAAGGTTTATGAAACGCTAAAAAACTACTCTAAAAATGTGCTTTCTACTTCAGCAAGCAAATGAATAAAAGGGAAGACGAAAATGACAGTGACAATTGAAGTTATTAATAAATTAATAAATGTATAAACAGAACATTTGAGACCTATATGATAGTACAAAAATACCAAATCTATGAGTGATTTATGGGCATAAAAGAAGTAGAAAATTTTTATGCTAAAGGCCTTAAAAACCAAATTAGTTACTTTTACGTTGCCGTGATGATAATACCATTACCCAAGGGAACTTAAATAAGAAAGAGTTTATTTGGGTTTATAGTTCAAGAAAGACGAGTCCAGCCTGTCAGGAAAAGTTTGGCATTGTGTAGGAGCAGGAAGAACAGAAATCATTTCATCCAAGCACAGGAAGTAAAGCCTGCCACGAGGGGCATGTTTCCTCCAACAGGACTCCACCCCCTAAAACTTCCACAATCTTTCCAAACAGCACCACCAAATGGAGATAATTGTTCAAATACATGAAACTGTGTAGAACATTTCTTATTCAAACCACTGCAAAAGGATTTCCATAAGACCATAACAAAATGTCTCAAATCTAGAGAAAGAGATACTATCTAGGCTCAGGAAACATTTTCAACATCAAGGAAACAAATAAGTCCAGAAAAGGACCTCCCTACCTCATACTGTCATTCAAACACTAGATACATAGAAAACCAAGTCACAATAAGTACAGGCTCATCAGAATCACCATGATTTCTAAACAGAAACTTAGAACCATGAGATCTTGAAACAGTATATTTTATGGCCTGAACGAACGCTGCCAACACAAATTATTAACCAATACAATGAAATATAGTTAAGTAAACAAAAGCAGACTAAAGAAATTCAAGCCCCAAAGGCACATTCTACGGAAGATATTTGAAGGAGTCCCTCACACAGAAAGAAAGTTGAAGTGGGACTTTCTTGGGGATACCAACTCCCAAATAATGACACCAAGGCTTCTTATAAAAGTTTGGCCTTAGCTTAAGCTTATTCCTCACCGACTCTTATAACTAAACTAGCTCATTTATGTTAATCTATATTTTGTCATTTAGTTAGTTAGTTCTGCTCAATACTGTGTATCTCTCTTCCTCTGTGTCTGGCTAGCAAATTCCTCACCTCTCAGTCTTCCCCTGAATGCATCTCTCTCCCGAGGAGTCCTGCTTATCACCTTCTGCACAACAATTGGATGACCATCTCTTTATTAAACCAATCAGAAGATACCTTGGCAGAGACAATCTTCATAGTGCACAAATGATATCCCACAATAGAAAGTTATATCCATGAGGCTACAGAAAAAAAAACTAAATCATGCTAAAACAGTATTTATGTGAATAATGAAGAGGAAAACACCTATCAACAACATTCAACAAAAAGACAGAAAGTAATATATGCCTTCCTGTAGTGGGATGTAAAGTAAAGCCTTTATATCTGACTTGAAGTGAAAAGTCTGTTTCTGGCTTTGGGTGAAATGTTTCAGCAAAGCTTTTGCTATGTTTGGGTTGATCAGTAGGGATTGAGAAGTTGTTTTGAGACTATTTAAGACTTGAAGAATTATTGTTTCTCTAGACAATCTGCTTTGCTTTTCTGACCTTTAGGTTGAATCCTAATATCTGTCTCTGGGTTTTTATTAATTGTGGTTCAGAAAATCTCAACTTTAACTCAAAATATCCAACAGTACAATGTTCTGTTTTTAATATCTGAATTTGTAACATGTTTGGAGACTATTAGTCATAGAAGCACCAAGTGAGAGAAGCTAGAGAGACAGTAGGCTCTGATGATTCACCACCAGTGACAGTAGTAGAAATATCTAGGTACCAACTATATGAATTACTGCAAAACAATATTTAATTCAAGTGCGCAATTGTAAATTGGACACTTTTTAATTTGCATTATGTTATTTTATCTTTACAACAAATTTCTCATTGTATAAATTTTATGCAAATGAGTAAAATCAGTTTGATGAGGCTTATCTCAGTCTACTTTCTATTGTAATACATGTATGTAATGCCTATATGTAATAAAAAATCTCTAAGGTTGGATAATTGGTAAAGGAAAGAAATCCACTTAGGTTTACAGCTCTGGCAGCTGAAGTCCAGAATGAAGGCCCCATGCAGCTTCTTTATGTGGCTGTCAGAAGAGCAAGTGGCAGTGTGCAGAAGTGACAGGACATGAGTGACAGCCTGCTTCCTCCCCAGCCATGCAGTCACTGTCTCGTCAAGGAGAATTAGAACTGCTCACTGCTCAAGCACTAATCCAGCAACACAAGAAAGGCATTGACTGGGCTGGCAAATGGCTGCGTGGGAAGGACACCTGCCCTACAGACTTGACAACCTGAATTTAATCCATGGAACCTGAGGTGGAAGGAGAGAATGGACTTGAGAAATTTGTCCTCTTACCCCTACACAGGAGCAGTAGCTCTTTAGCACACAAAGACATGTGCACGCATGCACAAATACATTTTTTAAAAATTAATAAAGATATTTTAAAAGCAAGGCATTGATTTCCGCATAAGCGCTCTGACACAGGAGTGAAGCACCCTCCACTGGGTGCAGCAATGCCACACTGAGGGCTCAGTTCTAGCACGTGAAATTGGAAAGACGTGTTTAAACCAAAGCACAGGTCAAGCAATCAAAAAATCCTGTGCCATCTCCCACAAGATAATTAGGTGGAATTTTACTATTGGTGCAAAGCCTGTTGAATGTGTTAAAATGAGAACAGAACTTAGCAAATCTCTCTCTCTCTCTCTCTCTCTCTCTCTCTCTCTCTTCTTTTTTGGAACTAATAAATGGCCATAGATATCGTGTAGTTACTCTAAAGTATGAGAAAGTGATGACTCACCATTACTAATGAATTGCTTATGATAGCTATATGATTAAGTAACAATAAATCACTCCAGTAATATGAGTCTGTATGCATGTACATAGCCAAATTCACACTCCATACATTTCTCTGCTTCTCAGAGATAACTGGGTTTATAAGCTGACTATTCTGAGGTAGGATCTTGGTATAGGAATCTATGATTTTAGCCAGGTTTCAGAATATAAGAGCTAAGTAGAAAACAAACTCTACAAACTCTAGGCCTATATTAGTGGCACATACTTATAATTTCAAATACTCAGTGTCTAAGGTAGGAGGAATTGAGTCAGGGGATCGTCTGTCTATTCAGTGAGCTCCAAGTAACCCTTTTACTATATTGTGAACCTCTGCTTCTAAGCAAACAAATAAACAAAAGCTCCTATCAGTTGTATTTTTTAAGTGACACCCATGAGCTACAACTCAGAAAAATAGCATTCACAATTGGACAAAACTATAAAATGTTTAACAAGATGTTTGAGAAAATATACACATGTACTAAAACACCAAAATATTGTCTAGTTAAGTGAAAGGAAGCTTATGTAAGGATAAAGTCATGCTGCTTTTATGAGTCAGATAATTAAAGATTTTAAGATGTTAATTTTCCTTTAATAGCCATTTTACATGCCTAATCGAGTTACTCAACTCTACCCATCATTATTGAATTTCAGGGCAATTAAAACTTAAAAATACAGTGAGATTTTATTTCAAAGGCACTAGAATAATTATACTAAAATGTTGTAAGACCGTGTGGTAACAAACTCTAAGGGACTCTTGGCGGTAATGTGTAGTAGAGCTTTGGAAAACTGTTGGACAAGTTCTTATTAAATCAGGTCTTTATCTTTGAGACCCCAGAAGTTCACTCTTTAATGCTTACAAAGAGAAAGAAAAATATTCATCCCACAAGAACCTCCACAACCATGTGTGTAGTAGGTTTACTCATGCCAGGACCAACCTGTAAGTAATCTAAATACTCTTCTATAGAAGATATGATGAGCATCTCTGGAAATCCTCCTTCCAGGAAAATCACACTAAGAAATACAAAAGCAAGCTGCCACTGTGAGCAACTGTAGTTGTTTGGTTGGTTGGTATCAATGGCAAAGTGCCACGAATTAGAATCACCAGTAGGGGGACACACGTGAACTGTCCTGATTTGCTTTGCCCTGATCGCATTAATGGATATGGGAAGAGATGTCTTGTGGGCAGAACCTTCTGGCAGCATTACAGATGTAAAGATACCTTTCTTGTCTCCACACTGATTGGCCCTCTTGCTACTGCTGCTGCTGATTCCTTACCTGCTAACAGAACCAGTATTTCCAGGCTTACATCATGGACTAAGACCAATGGTTTCCATGAGCACTTATTCAGATTAGGATTGTTGACCACCAAGCCTTATGGACTGAGTGACTTCCATGTTGTCTATCTTCCTGGTGGGAGAAGGAAACTATAGGACTACTCTAGCTGTTGAGATTTTGAGCATCAAAAAACAAGCAGATACTGTGTTCTAAACTCTCAGATGTGATTCAGCTATAGTTATTATTAAAACATTATCTGACTTAATAAATTATATACATATATCTCATTCCACTGTTTCCTTCCTCTAGAGAATCCTGATCTTTATAATGTGTATGAATCTGCAAAGCAAGATGCTGAGAGAAAGAAATAGTATATGAAGTGGCATATATTATTAATCTTGAATAATTCTATTTGCATCACTGTCAAAACAGACAAAACTAATCAATGCCAATAACATACAAAATAGTTATGTCTAAAGGCATGGACATTGTCTGGAAAAGGGCACGGGAAATTCCATGTGTAAAATAAATGATTCTTATTTGTTGTGATGAAGATAAATTGGAGATTAATGTCTTTTAAAATTAGCAAATTGGATAATCTAAATCTCTTTCATAGATGTTATATAATGTTTACAGTTTATCTCAAATAATATAGTTTTGAAAAAAATTAATCATGACGTTTTTGTTGTGAGGCTAACCATGCCTGGCACTAAAAATTTAGTGACAAACTCAGGGTTAGTGATGCCATGGATCTTAGAGGAGAATGATACTACCACAAGTAGACCAGCATATTTTCTGAATTCTAAAACTTACCATTTGTACTCACAGATAAGTGTAGCTCTCACCCTACATCAATGAACTTTATGTTTGCATAAAACAGAGACCATTAAAGAAAATCTTAACGTCATATACTGTAGAGATCACCTGATCAAAGGGTTCCTAGTACCAACAAATACTACTCCTCCACCTAAGACATGGTTAATATCAAAGAAAAGGGATAGAAAGACTGTAAAAATCAGAGGACCAGGAAAGCTTCTGTGAGGTTGTTTCTCCTAGAAATGATAGGTTAGTTACATCTATAATTTCTCAACAATATTGCTGTTTAATCAAAATCTGAACTGATAGACATGCTAAGGAGAAAGAATGAAATCTATTGCAGCCCCAATACAAGACACAGAACTATCAGCAACTAATGTTGAAGATGGAGATTAGCCTTTTCCAGAAAGCAATCCCCTATTGGTTATCCATCATTAGCCCTCCCAGAGAGCAATCCCCTATTAGTTACCCAGTACAGAGTGGTCATCCCTGAAATCATATATACAATAACAACACCAAGCAAGGCACATTAGTTGTACTTATACATTTGTGTGTGTATATAACAATAATAATCCAAGAGAAAAAGGCTATTAATTTGAGACGGGGTGTGGAGCAACAAGGGAGGGTAGGAAACAAGAAACATAAAAAGTTTTTGGGGAGGAAATAAAAGTTGTAAAGTAATATTATTATATTTTAATTAAAATGAAAGTACTTTAAAATTAAATCTTTAAAATTTAATCCTTTAATTTAATTTTGAAAACGTTATACATGATGACTTAGGGTTTCTATTGCTATGATGAAACATCATGACCAAAGCAACTTGGGAAGGAGGAAGGTTTTATTTGGTTTACACAGTCGATTGAGAGAAGCCAGAGAAGTTACTTCTTTTCTCTGGCGAATTGCCCAGCATTGAAGCACGATTAATAAAAACTCAGAGAGAGAACTTGAGGTTCAACCTGAATATCAGAAGAGCAAAGCAGTCAGCCACTGGCTCTTACCTCTATCTGGGTCCGAAACGGTTATCCTGCCTCCAGAAATCTCAAAATGAGACTGAGCCTGAGAGCTGTCTCCTCCCATTTTATAATCCTCTCCAGAGCTGGGATTAAAGGCCCGGTTTCTATAGCAGCTAGTGTGTATACTGGGATTAAAGGTGTGTGTTACCACTGCCTGGTGTGTAAGGCTGACCAGTGAGGCTGTTTTGCTTTCTGATCTTCAAGCAGGCTTTATTTATTAAAATACAAAAGTAATGCACTACATAGTACCGTCTAACTTGAGCTAGCCATCAAGAAGGAGTTTTTGGGTCAGTAAAAGCTTGGCCACTCCAAGTCCTGTAACCAAAGTGGTTGATGTTTTCAGCAATATGTTCTTAACCTGAGATTCTGGCAGAAAATGAAGAACAACAGCAATAGTCTATATTGTTTGAGGAAGCCTCTTGAACACCACTGACCAACAACTTGAGGAGACATATCTCATGTGTGGCACTGATCTTTCTGTTTGATAGGCTGTGATTGCTAGTGAAGAATTTTCCCCATTTTGAGTAATTACAATTAAACTATATATAATTTGCCAAGACATTTTCAAACATCCTAGTGCTATTTATCCCCCCAAGCCCTCCCACTTCACCTTTCTCTCTGATTTTCCCTCCCTTCTAGTTTCCTACTCTTTCCTTTTCTTTGCCCCTCATAGAAGAGAATGGGACTTTTCTATCAGGTCTCTCCTACCTGGTGCTGACCCTGACAGCTCTCCGACTTTACCACCCACCACTTTCACCAGTTGTGTAAGTTACATGGACATGGATTTGTTTATTGTTTTCAGAAGTTGACATAAACTACAGAATATTAAGAATCAGTCTTCTACTTTGTAGTTTAATGGCCCTCAGTGTCTCCTGCTGTCCCCACATGGCAGACTGTCTGGAGTGCATGTCATCAGGGCTTAGTGATGGATGCAGTGGCTATAAAGGCAGCTGTGCCCCTTGGCATAGTCATCTTTCCTTTAAGCCTGAGGATGGCACTGTCAGGCCACCACTAACTCTTCTCTCCAGCACTCAGTGTCACACTGGCTCTTCCTTATCACCATATCCGAGAAAGACATTTTTCATGTTTCTCTGACTGGCACTGTTATCAGAGTTTGGGAGATTTCTTCTGCAAAGGTTAATAAGAAGTTTCTGAAAAGCATCTGGAACCATTTTGCAATAGAGGATTTTAGGGAGCCCTCACTTGGTACAGTTTATCAGAAAAGTGGCCTAATCTGTTGTGTCAAGAAAGAGATAAACTATATACATTTTTATACATTTTTTCTATAGTCAACATTCCTTAGTTAGAATGAAAAACTGAAGGTAGCGTTTATACAACTTTTCTGAATGATACAGATCATTGCTATAATGAAACTCTTTCAATGCTTAATAAAAGATATCTCAGTCTTAATGGCTTCACAAATATAACAAATTTACTAAGTTTTAGATGTTATAAAAAGTATTTTAGTTGGGTATCATCAAGTCTGCAAGAGGTCAGGAAGACAATCATCCCAGCAGCCATGACTGCAGAGATGAGAGTGATTTATTGAGTGTTTTATATATGCACACATTAAGTACTTCCCACACATGCTATCACCACAACTCACGAGAGAGTTGCGATTATTATCTTCTTTTTACTGAGCAAATAAAAGAGATGGAATTTAAAAATTCACATGCCTATTAATAGAACAATGATTTGCATCAGGTTTTGAATTCTTTCTAACTCTGAAGTACTTGTGGGCTATGTGTGAATGTGTATGGTAAGTATGTGTGTGTATGAGGTGTCTGTTCTGTGTATGGTATATGTACATGGTATGCATGGTGATGTGTGTCTTTGTGTGTATGTGTATATGTGATGTGTCATGTGTGTAGTGTTTGGGGTTTACAGTGGTATATGCATATGAGATAATGATGTTTGGGGGATACAAGTTGTGTGTATGTGATGTGCAAGGTATGAGGGAGAGAGTGGTGTTTGTATGAATATGTGTTATATGGTATAGTGTGTAGTGTAGTATGTATCTTTGTATATGTGTGCATGTGGTATGGTATGGTATGATATTATATGGGTCATATATACCACCTGTGCAAAAATTTTATTGTGACATTTTTATAAATGTGTGAAATGATCTTTGTCGAATGCTTTTTCAGCATCTAATGAAATGATCATATGGTTTTTTTTCTTTCAGTTTATTTATATGGTGGATTACATTGATAGATTTGCGTATGTTGAACCAGCCCTACATCTCTGGGATGAAGCCTACTTGATCATAATGGATAATTTTTCTAATGTGTTCTTGGATTCGGTTTGCCAGTATTTTACTGAGAATTTTTGCGTCGATATTTATGAGTGAGATAGGCCTGTAGTTCTCTTTCTTGGTTGGGTCTTTGTGTTGTTTTGGTATCAGGGTAACTGTAGCATCATAAAAGGAATTTGGCAATGACTCTTCTGTTTCTATTTTGTGAAATACATTAAGGAGTATAGGTATTAGCTCTTCTTGGAAGTTCTGGTAGAATTCTGCATTGAAACCATCTGGTCCTGGGCTTTTTTTGGAAGGGAGATTTTTGATAACAGTTTCTAGTTCTTCGCGACTAACAGGTCTATTTAGATCGTTCACCTGGTCTTGGTTTAGCTTTGGAATATGGTACTTATCTCATACACACTGCTTAGATCCCTTCTTGTCTACTCTTTCTTCTTCCCCTGATCTCTATCCTTTTTCTAAACAGCCTCCCTTCAACTTTCATGCCTCACTTTAATCTATCCATATTTTCTTCATCCATTTATCAAGTGAGGTGCAACAACACTAAGTCCATGACATGTAATTGGAAATAGCTCTGTGAAAAGCATGTGTAGGTGTCTTTGCTGTGGGATTTCTTCAGATAGGTGCCCAGGAGTGCTACAGCTGTCTTGTGTTTACTCTATTTTTAATTTTTCTGAAAAATTACACATTGATTATCACAATACATCAACTAAGCTACATTCCAGAGAGTAGTGAACACTCATCAACATTTAATGTTTCTTAAGATTTATATCTATGTTTTAAATAATGTGTATGGGAGGTGTTGGTGAGTACATGTGAGGGCAGTACCAGCAGAGGCCCCAAAGGGATGTCAGCTATTCTGCAGCTGGAGTTAAAGATAGCTAAGTCACCTGTATCTGTCACCATGGATGCTGGTATCAGAGCTCTGGTCCTCTGCAAGAGCAGTGCCCATTCTTAACCAAAAGCATGTGCCACTCCTACTGGTCTGACCAGCATATTAGGTGTGTATTGCATGGGGGTTGTTCATGATGATATTCATTTTGACTGGATGAGTCAGAAACTCATTGTAGTTTTGATTTCCACTTCCATGATAGCTGAGGAAGTGTAACACTCTGCTGATGTGGGATTGCCCTCTGTATGCTGTGAATATCATTGGTTAATAAAGAAACTACTTTGAGCCTATAGCAGAGCTATAGGGGAACAGACTTAGGCAGGGAAAACTAAACTGAATGCTGGGAGAAAGAAGGGTAGAGTCAGGGAGAAGCCATAGAGCTGCCACCAGAGACAGCCTTGCTGAAACTTTGCTGGTAGGCCACGACCTCGTGGTAATGCACAGATTAATGGAGATGGGTTAAATTAAGATGTAAAAGTTAGCCAATAAAAAGCTAGAGCTAATGGGCAAAGCAGTGACTTAAATAATACAGTTTTGTGTGATTATTTTGGGGCTAAACAGCTGGGAACTAACTAGCGGCCTCCTCCAACACTTCACCCTCACTTATGGGCCATATATGGTTCTTCTGTTGAGAACTGTCTGCCTTGTTCATTTATCCATTTACTGCCTGGCTTACTTGTAAAGGTGTTTGATGTTCAGAGTTTCAAGTTATTTGTACACTCAGGATATTAGACACCTGAACTTCATCCTACAGGTTGTTTCTTTACTCTTGATTCTTTTGCTGTATAGAAGCTTTTTAATATCATACAGTCACTTAGGCCAATTATTGCTTCCTGAGTCCTTGGAGTGCTTTTCAGAGAAATATTGCCTTTGCTTTTATCTTGAAGTGTTCCTCCGATACAATCCTCTATTGGCTTTGAAGTTACAGCTCTTGCGTTAAGGTCTGTGATCCACTTTTAATTTACTTTCAGACAGGATGGAAGGCAGGAGACTGATTCCAGCCACTCAACCAGCATCTATCCTGTTTTTCACACCCTCCTTTCTAGGACATTGTCCTCCTGTGTATAGTTTTGGCACATGTATCAGAATCAAGTGGCTGTGGCTTTGTGGGTTTATTTTGGAGTCCTCTATTCTATTCTATTGGACTGATTTTGTACCAGCACCATGCTGGCTTTACTGATCTCTAATATAATTTTAAATTGGCACTACCCTACCTCTAGCATTCCTTTTCTTACTCAGGATTTTTCAGTGTATAGATTCATAATCACTTGGCAAATTTGACTCTGAGTCCATCCATCCAAGCAACCATCCAACCATCCTATCCATCCATCCATCCATCCATCCATCCATCCATCCTTCCTTCCTTCCTTCCTTCCATCCATTCATTCATGTATGTTTTGGTGAAAGTGTTTTAAGGACCTACTAACTACATACTGTTGCTGAATTTAATGTTGAAGAAGAGTGATAGGGCCCTAGAAGGAACATCTGTATCGTTGACTCACAGGCTTTTAGCCTTCCACAGAAGAGGAAGTGGAAAGCATTTACAAGCCAGAGGGTAAGGAGGCACACTAAAAGAAAAGGAAAGGGGAAAAAAAAGTCTTCTGGTTTATGATGTGGATACTGCATCCCTAAGCTTACCATAGCTATGGGTAGCTCCCCAAGACCTACAGAAAATGAGGCTCGTTTAATCAGAGTTAAGGGAGGGGCTTATGTGATCCCACCCCTCCTCAAGCAACTATTAGCAGTTAATGATTGCTTCCTGATGTTACTGCTGAGAATTGCTCCAGTAAATATCCTCCCAAAAATACTCAAAGAAGCAGCCCCAATCAAATCTGGTGGGCACATGCACAAAAAAAGATGTGACAGTTGGAAGTGGAAGAAGGGTTTTGGTGGAGGGTACAGAGGAGTGGGAGAAGGTAATTGGGTAGAAATTGACTAACATTCACTATATAAATATAGGAAATTATAAAAGAATACATTTTTTAAAAGCTCACAGTAGGGAAAGAACAAAATATATTAAAAAACAGCTTTATTAATCTTTTCATATTGTGGCAAGGTTACAACATCTTCATGTTAATTTAATGTGATTTTGTAAATTAAACTAGAAAAGTTTAGGAGAGCATTACTAATTTACCCAAAAGTTAGAAAATAATGTGAATGCTTATTAATGCTGTAGTGAAATAAACTTATGAAAGGCAATTATTTTCTTCAACTATATCTGTGGAAGGTATCCCATAGTTGATTGCATGCCCTGGGCAATAGGAGCAATGTCTCCTTTGGGGACTGCATCGTCTTGTTAACTTCGGGACCTTTGCTTGCTTGAGTTTAGAGTCCACATGCTGTGAATAAGATTTAATTCATTCTGGATGTATTCTCATGCATAGGGTGAATTGTGGAAATGTATCCATTTGAGTATCTTCTTTTAAAAAGTACTATTGGGCTTCACTTTACTTGACAAGGTCAATACTGGCAAATGGGAAGGACCATTAGAAGTTATGCTGACTCTGAGTTCCACAGTGAGTACTGTGGGAGACACATCAGCTGAGGAGGAAACAGAGCTCCTGGTGAAAGGCGAACTACCCTGCTGTGAGGCCTGTGGTACCCACACCACCTAAAGGGCTCCAAAGAAAAGGAAATGTACTTACTTTGGTGTGAATGTTTTCCTTCATGGAGGGAAAAAAGATGCAAAAGAGTAAAGGGGGACAGAAAGTAAAAGGTATTTAAAAAGTAGTTTCTTCACATCTGATAATTAAAACATGTAAATCATGGCATTGGGACCCTATTACAGAAGAGAACTTTTTAACCACAAAAGGCTAATTATTAGATAGCACAAAAGAATAATTATTAAATAGCACTTCAGTTTTCAAGTTAAGTTAAAAAGTTTTCTTTTTATTTTTTTCAACATACAGATTTATTCTTCGAGAATTTCACACACATATAGTTAAGTTTTATCATATGGATCCCCCACCTACCCCCAACTCTGCTTCTATCTTCTGATGCCCTCTCCTGACTTTATTTTGATAATCCACTGTTGGTAAAAATAACCACAGCATTCATCCTAAAGGAAGTAAATGATAGTTTACTCTGTAGCCATTTTGAATGAGCCAGATTTGGTTACCACATGAGTGCAGAAAACCTACCAGCAGCCACTCCCTCAAAGAAGAATGATGTGCCCATTCCCACTAGCTGTCAATTGCCAATAATGTCTCAATTAGAGTTTAATGACAATATCAACTATGAGAAATGTAAGTTGTGATACTCTAGGTAAATTATCAGCAAACACATCCTATTGCATTTAGTTTTATTAATTCCTGAGTGGAAACTAAGTATAATTAATAAGTAATGACAAATTCTTCACTTTGCTTTTAATGATGTTGTTCACTGTCTCAGAAAGCAGCTGCCACTGACCACTGTACTTTAGACAACAGTGTAATGGCTATTAAAATTTTTAAATATATCTTTAAATCTAGGAGCTACATTTACATGAACTTGTTAATAAGCAGAGCAAATGAGAGCAATTGCAATCAGCCTTAGACATAGGCAATAAGTACCATTGATATGTCCAAGGGGCTTTAATGGACCCTCTTCTGCTTCTCTTCTGACTCTGCCCTAAGAACCTTCTCTACTCAAGTGCTGTCAAGACCATGTTTTGAGCACCTACTACTACTCCTTTGCCAGGTTTATCTTAATTTGTTTGATAAGTGATAATTCAATGCAATTTTAACAGTTTTTTTTTACTAGAGATACTCAATGGAGATTCAAGATCATTGAGACTGATGTGGATGATTATCTAGCGGTCAATAGGCTTCTTGACACTCTCGGGGAAGTTATATTTGTGAGCACTGACCACATTTTCTCATAAACAGTTTCATCATAATTTTATAATATAAACAAATGAAAATAAACAAAAATTTAAGAAACTATTTTATTTTACAGTTACTAGAGAAATAATAATGAAATAGATACTTTGCATCATAAAGATCATAATGAAAAGGAAATAATAAAATAAATACTCAGAAAGAATTTGAGTATTTTAGGAAGACTGACAGGAATGCAAACTGAGTATTGACTAGAGAGTTTTCTCTTAGTTTTGAAGGAGTGCTGGGGTTTAAGCAGTATTAAAAACAAACTTGGGGGGACTGAGGACGGAAGGTAGATGATGGTATTTCTGAAGGAGTACATCACTGAGCCAAGATCAGGGCAACTAGCTCTCTCATTAAATTGAGGCATTTGTCATTAGCTCATGTCAGAACAGGGCACAGAAGTCAGCAATTAGGTTTGGAAATAAAGATGCACATAATTCTGAAGGTGTGACTTATTCATTACTACATCAAATTTTAATTTAAGCCGAGATAGTAATGAAAAGTAAGCACTGAGTGATATATGCTGTAGAGCCTTCTAAGAGCTGCAGAAATGGTGGCCTGACATAGAAGGATACAACCTGTATGGATGCAGGAGGAGAAAAGCTGATAACTGTCAAGTGGTGCAAATGAGACAAGAAATTCTGTACTAATCGGTATTATAAATCCTGAATGAGACAAGAAATTCTGTACTAATCGGTATTATAAATCCCAATAATCGGTATTATAAATCCCAATAAGAGTGGCTCAAGAAATGACTAAGACAAAGAAAACAAATGTTAGGTTTGAGGCTGAGACTAGTCATATGATCAGATTATCAGTACAAAAGGTAGCTTTAATAAATGAAATCAATATATTTAGACATGTTTAGATATTTAGAATTCATATATAGATGTTGATACACTTCAAGTTGCTATTTCCTTTCAGTTTGTAATCATCTCCTACTTATCACTACAAACAGTTTGTTAGTGATTCCAATTTTAAAATTTCTATCCACAAAATTCTCTGCCTTCCTATGTCTACAGCCATCACATTCTTCCTTTCTCATGTCTCGTGAATTCCTACAGAAGACCTTTTGTTTTTATGATTTTTCCTGTGGTACCTATACTTCTTCTCTACTCAGATACCTCAATGATATGCCTACTTAAACAATACTTGAACACTGGAAGTGCCAATAGGCATGCAAACAGGAAAAAAAGAAATATTAAGGAGCCCCACCCTTACCCAAAGGACTACAAGCAACTCATGACTGCCGAGAGATGGAGAATATGTGGTTCCCAGAGTTAGGCCCTCTCATTGGTTGTCTGATAGTTTTATCTTGTGTCCTCACGTCCAAACACGGCTGCTGTGAGCTACAATTTACATCACGTATGTGGTGTCTAAAGGACAGAATCCCACTGCTTTCTTCTCCATCCTCCAGCTCTCTGTCTTTCTACCCATTCTTCCACAATGCTGTAGGAGCCTTGGATGGGAGCTGGCTCATGCAGATGGCTCATCTTGGCTGATCAATCAAAGCCATTGATTCTCAGCACTTTGACCCATATCTATTTTTTAAGTGAGTGAAATAACTATGAGAAAATACTTTTATTCTTTGTAATTTCATGGAAATAATAATCAAAAATTTTAAGAGAAAAAGATTCTGCTTTAGACATTCTTGCATTTTAAAGTCTGATTTTGGGTAAGTTAAAACATACGACATATTAAATAAACTGTTTTTGATATAAAGGTCATTGTTTTACTATTCTAAGATTATTAATTTTCCAAATTCACACAAACAAAGTCTGTATCTGAATGAATATATGAAATGACAAGGATATTGGTGGATTACCAAATGAAACAGGAGTTAGTTATAACCTTAATAAAATTCTTATTTTGGCTGAATGTTAGGATTTGCAAAAGACAAAGTGTTTGCTAGCACTAAATAGCCACAAGATTTCAATACTATGTTGTATTTTGTATAGAGTTTTTCATCATTGTTATAATACCCCAAAAGTCATACATTAACTCATAAAAATGTAAATTCCTAGCAATCATTGTTTTCTCTGTAACTCTCCAGTTCAATTTCCTGGAAAAGAATGCTAGCAAGAAAGATTATGTTAGCAATAATTTGAAAATAAATTATATTAGGTGGATAGAGGAGCAGGGAATCACATAACTTAATTAAGGGAACCACCTCAGGGTTGGTAAGAGACATGAACCTAGAGTGGCGCCCAGGTGCCCAGGGCAATGTCCCCAGTTAGTTCCTTGGGCAGCTGAGGATAGAGAACCTGAAATGACCCTATCCTATAACCACACTGATGAATATCTTGCATATCACCATAGAACCTTCATCTAGCGATGGATGGAGATAGAGACAGAGACCCACACTGGAACATCGGACTAAGCTCCCAAAGTCCCAATGTGGAGCAGAAAAGAGGGAGAACATGAGCATGGAAGTCAGGACCACGAGAGGTGCACCCATCCACCGAGACAGTGGGGCTGATCTATTGGGAGCTAACCAAGGCCAGCTGGACTGTGACTGAAAAAGCATGGGATAAAACCTGACTCTCCGAACATGGCGGACAATGAGGGCTGATGAGAAGCCAAGGACAATGGCATGGGGTTTTGTTCCTACTTCATGTTCTGGCTTTGTGGGAGCCTAGCCAGTTTGGATGTTCACCTTCCTAGACCTGGATGGAGGGGAGAAGACCCTGGACTTTCCACAGGGCAGGAAACCCTGACTGCTCTTCAGACTGGAGAGGGAGGGGGAGAGGAGTGGGGGGAGGGGGAGAGGGGCGGGAGGAGGGGGAGGGAAATGGGAGGCTGGGAGGAAGCAGGGATATTTTTTTTTTCAATAAAAAAATTATATTAGGTGGCTATGACATGGGATAAATCTTAATATTTATAAAAACAATATGTCTCTTGTAAAACATTAGTCAACAAGTGTATTCCTATGGGGAAATTGCATTCATGATGATCTCCACTGCTGAGAGATCTGCATTTTGAATCTTGAGACTGTTTTGTTCAGCAGCAGCTCCTATCCCTGAGCACAGACTTTCACAGTGACCTTTTCAGCTTTTATGAGTTAAACATTTCAAGAAAGTAATAGGATTTCAAAGGGTTTTTCTTGTTGTTGTTTTGCTTTTCCATTCTTGTTAAAAAGGAATATGTGACCTACATCCAGTTATGATTCACCATGGTCCCCACCACTTCGACTTGGAAATGACAAATTTAATGGTCTTTGCATTATTGTGCCTTGGCTGCTGCAGTTTCAGTAAACCAGAGACAGACAAATCGGAGGCTAGCAGAACACAGCCCCCGCTGGCCCGGACATGTGAAAAGAATGTGGTAATTCAATCCCAAACCACAGAAGGCAGGCATTAAGCAGATTGGGCAACTCAACCACTACCAAACTACTGCTTACTTCAGAATCCCTTCTGCCTTAGATAAAGGAGTAGACCTTTTTCCCGGGTACATTTACAGAGAATTACTGTGGTGGCCCTGAACTTCAAGCTTAAATCCGGGAGCTCTGTGCACATAGTGAATAATTTTTCTCAATGCACACTGGTATATATTTTAAAAGAAAAGTAGAATCTCCTTTTACAACAATGCTTATAAATTTTAAAAATATTCTCTTCTCCTTTAAGAATGGAAAAACATTATATTGAAGGGCAAGATATTAAGATATTTTTTAAGGGCAGCTTAGAAAAAATATCCTTTGGAAACACAAACTATAAAGTCAAGCTAAGGCAAGACATTAACTAGGTCTCTGTTTACTCTGCATTACGTTTTATCTTTTACCATTCTGGCATATCGAAACATATGCTAGTTGACACATGTCAACTGTATGAATATTGAAATCAGGCTTCCAGGTAAAGTGGCAGATTAGAAAGCTCCTCACTGTCACTTGTTGTAAAGCAAAAGTCAAAATAAAGAGAAATAGGCCCTACCAGAGAAAAGGCTGAGGAGCCATGCTATGGTAGTTTGAATGTAATTGGCCCCATAAGCTCATAGGGAGTGACACTATTAAGGAGGTGTGGCTTTGTTGAAGTGGGTTTGGCCTTGTTGGAGGAAGTGTGTCACTGTGGGTACAGGCTTTGAGGTTTCATATGCTTAGGATACTGCTCAGTGTCTCACAGAGAACTTCCTGATCCTTACAAGCCAAGCTGTAGCCAGCACCACGTCTGCTTGTAACACTTCCACAATGTAGTGCCATGATGATAATGGTCTGAACCTCTAAAACTGTAAGCCACCCCAATTAAATATTTTTTTTTTATTTTTATAAAAGTTGCTGTGCTCATGGTGTCTCTTTACAGCAACAGAAACCCTAACACAGAAGTCATCGGCTTAGGTGGTATGTTCTCCATAAGGAAGATAACAAAGTGCCCCCATCTACTGCACTGTCCTCCAGCCTCTTAGGCAGCAGCAGCAACAGCAGCCAAGAAACAGGTTCCAAGTACCACTGTGACCGAGAATTTCTGGAGAGAAGCCATGACTCCAAGGACTGATTAATTGATTAGAACTCTAACAGTGGCAAAGATGAAATGTTTCAAGTCTCAAGAAATTAACCTTGGGCCATCTTCAACCCCTTAAGAGCCATTTATTGACCTCCTGTATATGTGAACTAACGTGACCATTCAGCAAAAAAAAAATTGAAATTTTTAAATAATCTTGTAGTTTCTGCCAACTGAAAGGGAAATCATGTTATCCAATAACATTTGGGGCTTATAGTTTATATTTTCCCATTCTCCGATAGCCTGCCTACCCGATATTTATAGCCACGTATTTGAAAAGTGCCCTGATTTGTGACTTTCCTTGCTCTGTGGCTATGAAATTTCCTGAGTGTTAAAAAACATTGTAACATGGAAGTTGGGATGGATCTGAGTTCTCAGACTCATATTTGGCTCCAGAATAAACTATCTCATATCCTATCCTTTTTGAGGTCAGAGTTGTAGTGTGTGTGTGTGTGTGTGTGTGTGTGAACATTATGCTGGAGAGCTATTTTGAGCTGCAGAGGTACGAGGGCTAGATCAGTGTTGTAGAATAAGGAAAGACTGGGGCATCACAGTCTATCCAGCCAGGCAAAATGTGTATCAGGAGCCTGGAACTTAGGTTTTTCACGGACATCCCACAGTTAATTGTTCTAGAGCGGGGGCTACCTGGACAAGTAGGACCTTACCATGTGAAGCACACTGCTAAAGGTTCATTCTCCTGGTGGCTGTGGTTAGGAAGACATCTTCCAGGAATCAGAATTAATGCTGTTGAGTTTTCTCAACCTACTTAAAGTCTCAGTCATAGAGAGCACCCTATGAGGAAAGAATGTTCTCCAGGCTCCAAAGATGACATTGTAATGGACAGATAGGGGCTCCCAAGTCATGAAATTCAAGCAGAAAATTTTCCAAGAAAGAAACCTTCTCAAAAGCAAGGACACAAGTGATTTAACTTTTGTGAATTATTGAGAATAACAAGCCCCATCCCACCTGCAGAGATTAACACAAGAACAATCTAGGGAAAGCAGAAATCACTTGCATCCCTGCCAGGAAGAAAAGTCAAATGATGTTAAAAAGCTTGCATTTCATTTTGGTTCTTTTGTTTGAATTTTTATATGTTCATTACAATGATTACTTATAATCCTGTACATACATTTCCAAGATATTTCTTTTCAGCTTGCATCTCATCTGAATGTATTTTTTTTCAGGTATGTTTTTCTGAATCTACTCTAAATTTTTTCTACTCTCTCTCTCTCATACTTCTATCCATTTCATTTATACTCTTTGCCTATTCCTACACATTTCAATACTTAATTATCAGTGCCTTACCTCTAAGAACACTATAAGCTGCATTTACTCTAATGGACTCTCAGGACCTTACTGGAGTTAAAGTGGAGTTTGCAGCATCTTTCAGGACTACTATCTTATCACTGGGGTTTGTTACTTCAGTCAACTTTCCCCCAGTGCAACAGGGAACATAAATCCACGTAAAGACAGCTAACCATGAAGACCCAAATAAATTTTTTTAGAAAGTGAAAAAAGTAAAAAAGTTAGAGCTGAAGGACATCTCTATTTGGACATATGTGCAAAACACAACAAATGATATAAAAATAAGAGATAATATGCAGCTATCCTACCTCCACTGACTCACAGCTTCTCAGATCACGAGATAGAAGAAATGCAGAAAATGACTTCACAAGCTGGGCGGTGGTGGCTCACGCCTTTAATCCCAGCAGTTGGGAGGCAGAGACAGACGGATCTCTGTGAGTTCGAGACCAGCCTGGTCTACAAGAGCTAGTTCCAGGACAGGATCCAAAACCACAGAGAAACCCTGTCTCAAAAAACCAAAAAAAAAAAAAAAAGAAAGAAAGAAAGAAAGAAAGAAAGAAAATGACTTCACAGAAATACTGTAAGAAGGGTTAATGACAGCATGTATGACCCAAACAAACAGCTAAGTAAGAAAATCAATATAGACCTAGAGGAGAAATAGTCAGCAATTTGGAAGGGAAAAACACAATCATGGAGGGAAAACTCAGTAAGGAATAAAGACTTTGAAAAAGAACCAAACAGAAATGGTAGCAATTATTTTTTTTTAAAAAAAGAAAGACAGAAAGAAGTAAAGACAAAACGAAAGAAAGAAAATTAAAGAGAAGAAAACAGTCTACAGTAAAAAAAAAGCACCATCAATAAACAAAGGCTGTCAGAGAAAAGTACAGCACAGAACAAGGTCAAGACAACAATATATTTAGACAAAGAGAAATAATCATAAAGATGAATATGCCTAGAATGTCTATGAGCTCTTAGACATATTTAGTAGAACAAACTTAATAATCCACTGGTTAAAAGACAGAACAGAGATAAAGACTAATTATAGTTTATTTGCTCTGTTAAACTATGCAAAAAGTATTCTAGAACCTAAAGAGATGGAACCCACCAAAGAGCAACACTAATATCTATAGTAGGGAAGTGCCAACTCATCACCAAAGACTAGCTGCTGAGAATACATCGGATTTCCCATCAGCAACACTAGAAGCCAGAAAAGCAAGACTTAGGTAAATAATAGCCAGCCAACAATGCTATGTCTAGGGATGTTATCTTCTAAACTTGATGGAAAAATAGGAGCATCCCAAGAGGCTGGGAAGAAAGCTCATTAGATAAGTAAAGGACTTGCTGTGCATGCAGAGGAACCTGAGTTTGATTTCTAGCACTCATATAAAAATGTTGGCTACAGCAGCACATACCCATAACCCCAATCCTGGGAAGACAGAGACAGGAGTACCCCTCGAGCTGCCTGTACATTTAGTCTAGCTAAATCAGTGAGCTTCAAGTTCAGTGAGAGACTCTGTCTCAAAAAATAAGGTGAAGAACAAGTGAGGAAGATATCCTACATTGAGATCTGGCTTCCACATGCATGCACACACATACACACCAGCAGACATCACTAGCATGTATGTTGACAGTCCATAGACAAAAAGTAATATTTCAAGGCAAGAAAACTAAGGCAATTCATAACAACTAAGTCAGCCCTCCAGAAAAAATTTAAAAGAATATTATATGCGGTGTAAGAGGGAAATCCCACCCCGGAAAACATTGAGAAAGAGGAATGAATAAAAAATGAGGAGCCAGAAAGTATCCATCATGGCCCAGACAGTAAACCAGTACTTCCTAATGCTAATAAACATGAGAAAAAAGTTCTAACAACAACCCATCCAGCCAGAACAACAAAGAACAAGCAAGAGAAAGTACCAAAACCCCTCACAAAACAACCTTAAACATGAATAGCTTCTAATCACTACTTGAAAGACACAAACTAGTCAACTGAACTACAAATCAAGATCCACTTATTTTTAGCACCAAGAACTATGCTATACCTCACTGGTAAAATAGTCACAAACTGAAAGATCTTAAGAGGAAGAAAGAATAAAAGAGATGTGAAAACAGATGTGTGTTTTATTGGTAGGGAAGATAGGGGATCAAAGAGATTGGGGATAGAAAATGTGGAAGCCACAACAAAGCATATATGAAGGCGTCATAACAAACCCATTAATTTCCATAAAATTAAAAGAAAACATTAAATAAGAATTTAAATCATATATGTCTAAATAGCTTTAATCATAAAGAGAGTTTTGAATTCATTATATGACTTGATACCATATATAAAGGGGCTAAAGAAAGACACATTTTGAAGGATTGGACTTTTCCATGAATTCACATGGCTGAGGTAATTTATATTTTTGAATTTTTAATAGCAAACGTGTTTCAGAAAGTAGTTACATTTATCAGACCAGAATTGGTTTGCTAGATAGGTTTAACCAAATCATGCAGTAACCCAAAGCAGAAGAAAGTGAGGTCTACGTGAACTGGGAAACACTTGAGCTACATCAGCTTTTCTCTTATGAATGTAATGAGTTTATATTGCAGGTATTCTTTCATTCACTCTCACTGTTTGAAACTACTTAACTAATCAGTTCATTTCAATTCCCAGGTCAGGGTGACTCGTGCTTATAATCCCTGCACTTCAGAGTCAAAGAAAAAGACTCCTACAAAATTGAGGACAGGCTGGTCTGCCTCGTTAGTTTGGGGCTACCCCAGGCTAAGTAGTAAAACCATCTCTCTCTCTCTCTCTCTCTCTCTCTCTCTCTCTCTCTCTCTCTCTCCCTCTTTCTCTCTCTCTCTGACTGTCCCCTCCACAAACACAACCGCTTAAGCTTTGGAGTTTAAATGGCTGGCTGGAGAAAGTGATTCATTGGGGGAGGACCTTGAGGTTTTATAATTTGGCACCACTTCCTCTTCACTCTCTGCTTCCTGAGGAAGGGTGCACCAGCCAGCTCCCAGCTTCAGCTACCATGTCTTCCACGGCTGTCAGACAAAAAGAAGTCCTTTCTCTTTTAACTTGCTTTTGTTAAGGTATTGTATTATAGCAACAGAAAATTAAGACACTGACCAACGTGTTTACAAAGTACAAATGTGTCTTGGAGCGGAATTTTACAACTAAGCACACCCAGAGTCAAATTCTATGTTATGAAGACACCAACTAGATAGGTTGGAGTAACTAGATTCACGAACAAAAATATCAGAATTAGTCTTCATTCTAGGGACTGGAGAGGGTTCACTGGGTGTGCTAGCTAGTTTTATGTCAACTTGACACAAGTCAGATTCACTAGAAAGTGTTGGGGGGGGGTCCATTGAGAAAATATCTCAATAAGTTTGGTCTATAGGCAAGTTTGTAGGGTATTTTCTTAATTAGTGATTGATGTGGAAAGGCTCAACCCATTTTAGGCTGGGGAAAACCCTGGCCAGGTGGTCCTGGATTCTATAAGAAGGCAGGCTGAACAATCCCTGTGGAGCAAGCCAGCAAACAGCACTCCTCCATGTTCCAGCTCTGATTGAGTTCCTGTCCTGACTTCCTCTAAGGATGAACTATGTATGACCTGGAAGTGTAAGCCAAATAAACCCTTTCCTCTCCAACTTGCTTTTGGTCATGATATTTCATTGCAGCAACAGAAATCCCAACTAAAACATGGTGTAAATGTGTCAGCTACCAAGCCTGACAATATGGTTTGATCCCCAGGACTCACGTGGTTAGAAGAATAGAATCAACTTTTATAAGTTGTCTCCAGATTTCCATATGTGCACTGAGACTCATGTGCCCTCATGCACATACATAATAATAAGTAAATAACTTAATTAAATTATAAAATATCTTTACCCCAAGTGTTCAGTCTTTATTCAATCTTTATGGCTCAGAGTCTCCATAACAAACTTACGTAATGAAGATGTTGAATGACATGATTTTATGTAATATTTCCTGAATATTAAAGATCCTGCTAAAGAAAGTTGAAGACACAGACTGCATCATCAATAAAGTCACTGGGTAACAGTATGTCAAGAAAAGGAGGGACTTCTGGCTCAACAGACAAAACAGCACCCCCTACAAAAAATATCATTTGGTAGAAGTATGTTTGTGTGTGCTTGTGTGTGTGTGTGCATGTATATGTATGTATGTGTGTGTGATGGAACTGAACTTAAGACAAACAATGAACATTCCGTTTGAACTTTTAACTGCACTGACCATTTCCTGATCTATTTCAAATTTGTTTCATGTTTCAGTTTTGTACTCCATGGTCGTTTCCTTAAAGCTAGAGATCATAAATGGCTCTTACTTTTTCTTCATATTTTACTTCCTTGAACCTTGATCATGGTAATGCCATTCATGGTGATTATTAACTGCAGATGTTCAATAAATGGGCCAATGAATTAATGACATTCTCCATTTTCTCTAGGTAAAAATACAAAGTAGAGGCACAAGCCTCCAGCCAGTTGAATGCTCACTGGACATTGGGATACATGTCTTAACCTCTTGGTCTCTTCTAAACTACCCAGAGTTTATGTAGCTTCTTTTCACTCTTTCCCAGTGTTTATTCCCTGTATTGGCTAAATAAAAACTGATATTGTGTTCAAAAGACCTCAACATACAATGGAGTGTTTAACACATAATATGTATTGTTTAGCTCCTCTGCCCCTGGAGGCCAAAGTAGTGCTCAGAGAAGTCATGGGGGAACATTTGGGAGCTTGAAAAATGAGGAAGTTAAATTAAATCAGAGCCTGTTGCTTTTTCAGCTCGGCTCCACCAGGCAGTTCTGTATCTGAAGACTTGAGTTTCTGCAGCAGTTGCTTTATGCTGCTATCTTGACTTGAGGCAGAACTGTTCCCATATTTCTACATCATTCACTGAGTGTTGGCAGCACCTTCAGACAGGCAGTATGCTGAAAAGATCCAGGAGTGCCTCTGAGTTAGGTATAGTGCAGGCAGCACCACAATTGCTGGGGAGATTTTCTGTGCCAAGGGGATTGAAGGATGTGTGTCTTTAAATGGCCACTTGACAACCAATCTCAGGAGATTTATTCATTGCAGAGCCAGTGAGTGTGCGTATTACTCAAAAAATCAACACATGCTCTCTTCAGGCAGCCCAAGGACTAGCAGATTCTCCATGTGTTAAATGAAAAAAGAAATCTTTCATTGGCCCTGCTAAGGGCTGCACATTTAAGAGCAGCCATTTTTCTTCTGATTCTAATTCATTCAGACAGATTAAATGTGTGGTCAGGTCCAAAGAGTCTGGATCAGGTGAAGTGATTTCCTCTTTAGTTAGGGAGGCAGGAAGGCAGTCATTCAACCCATCACCAGAATATATTGAAATGGAGCTGGAGAGAAGGGAAACAAATGGGCCACATATGTGACTCTCATCAAAAATGTTTACATTGACCTTAGGGCATGGAAAGTCACGTATAAAACGATTGTTTTTGGACGAGAGAAGAGAATAACACTGAAATGTCTCTTTACCGAACATGTTCAAATAAATATGCTGAGAGCCTACAGAACATTCAGAGTGGCATTTGTAATGAAAAGCTCATTCATAATACAGGCTACAGCTTTGAAAAGCCCTACTGCCTTTGCTCCTTCTTAGTCAATTGCCACAGCAGACACATTTGGATTAACACAAGACGATTTTCTCATTATTTATAGAGGAAGGAAATTACAGAGTATCTTTGCTTGTAAGTCACAATATGGATGAAGGCACTTTTGAAAACCCCAGAATTATGAAGACTGAGTGACAGATTGGTATGTGATTTACACCATATTAGCTTTGAAGTCATGCAGATCTGGGTTCAAGGCCAACCTCCACTACTTGATATTGTTATCAATGAAAGCACTCATTTAGTTAGTTGGAACAAGAAGAATGAACGAATTATTTCCTCATAAAATTTAGAATAATCTGGAAGAATCAGGTTTTCAGCAGAGCTGAATTCAAAGATAAAGTGTATTCTCAGGTTTGGTTTCCCTCCATGTCTTGGCATGAGCCCTCTTCAGTGGCTTGACTTTATTCCTTTGGTAGGAAACGCTATTCCATCATTTCCCAGATTACATTTCAGCCAGGAAATCCAGGGACTTACAGAACAGAATTTGAGAATTGACCTGAAAATTGGAATCCTTTATCAGAGTTGAGATAAACTGATACTCAGTGGGAAAATGTCATTACTCCAGACATTTACTAAAAACTTTATGGGTAACTTATTTATCCCATCCCAGCCTTTTCTATCGTAAAATAGAACAACAAGGTCAAATACTTTCTCATGTGTCTAAGGTTGAGGTAAACTAAAAGTACCTGAAATGTCTTTTCAGAAAGTAAAGTGAATAATGAGTTGGAAATAAAATTCCAAATGCTCTAGAAAGAGCTAATTTAGGAAAGTAGACTCCTGATCATAGGGCTGAGTTAGGCACTAGGACTGATCTTGTCTCTGAAACTGAACTACATCTCTAGGGAAGTGTGACTAAGTACACAGAATAGTTTGGATTTGCCAAGAAAATTGCTTCGGATTTTATGAAGGATGTAGTATTTTGGTAGAGAGGAAGAAAAAGAGAAAAATGTATCTTCTCATTATAAGAAAAATAAATCATGTGTTTTAATCCTTTTACCTCATAGAGGAATAAAAGAGCCAATGACAAAAGTATAGTGATATGCATTCATAATTTGGGCATAGAAAACAGCAAAGGTTCTTTATAGCTTGTGGGACGTTTAGGCTGACAGCTTGAAGAACATAACCACTGCAAGCACGGCAGGGGGTGGGGAGAGAAAAAGGGGTAAAGAACAGAGTTGAATGCACAGTGTATTGTTGACGCTGGCAATGAAGGAAGGCTCTATTCCCTTGTAGGCAATACAGTCTTCCCTAAGAAAAAGAAAAAAAAAAGCCCTTAGTGGTGCACAGTGAGAACAGAATTTTGGTCTTAAACGCTCTGTCTAAAAGTTCTAAAAGTCAGAACCAAGGATCAGTTTTCTGTGAACAAAGTTGACTAAGCCATGGTTGTTTATCCCACCACTTCTGCTGCACAGCCAAGGGCAAGGCAGCAGAGGAGCACAGCAGGACCAGGTCCCTTATTGGCTAGGATAAGCTTGGCCGTTGACTGTAGTTCATGTTGGTCTCAAATCTCATCAGGAAAAACGTGGGTTTTTTTTTGTGTCATGATGTTCCGTGTGTGTGTGTGTGTGTGTGTGTGTGTGATTTTGTCACAGTGTTATTTACTTTTCTCAGTAAATTGTCCATTTTAGTTTCGGTAGGCTGCTTTAACAAAAAGAACAGCGTCTAATAGCAGATTCTAATAACTAATGGAGTTTTAAGGTTCGGAGGTCCAAATTTGCTTCTTGGTGGGAGCTGACTTCCAGGTTCCTGCCTTTTCCCTCAAAGGTGGAAGGGACGAAGAAACTTTAATACGTCCAATCATTCCATCCAAGAGAGCTCTGTTTTCTTCCCAAAGGCCCTATTGCCCATGCCATCACATCAGTGATTAGGTTTCAGCATCATATTTATCCTGAAGGGACATAAACAGTAATCTTATTGCAGGGTTCTAGTGAAATATGTGAATAAATAAAATATTTCCTAATGTTATCAAGACTAATTCATCGTATTATATTGAAGAGGCCTCCTGTGCTGTGAAGTCAGGTCAAGATTGCCTTCATTTATGTAGCTAGTGAAAACTGATTGTTGAAACTACCTATCTTTAATTTCGCTTCCTGTTGCCATGGTAAAATACATTTTTAGTATGAAAAATAAAAACCCAGAGACAGATATTAGGGATCAAGCTGAAGATCACAGAAACAAAACAGCCAGCCACTGGAGAAGTCTTATCGCTACCAAGTCTGGGTGACTGAGACTGAGCCCTGAGCTTCTGTCACCTCCTGTTTTACATTCCCCTCTAATGCTGGGATTAAAGACATGTGACTTCCTACTACTGGGATTAATGATGTGAGTCACGACCACCTGGATCTGTTTCTCCCTTGATTTTGTAGTCCAGGGTGGCCTTGAACTCAGAGAGATCCATCTGCCTCTGTCTCCCAAATCCTGGTATTAAAGGTGTGTGCCACCACTGCTTGGCCTTGAGTGGGTCAGTTTTGTCCTCTGATTTTCAGCCACGCTTTGTTTATTAAAACATAAATAAAATAACACTTTATACACAGACAAAAACAACTTAAGGGGGAGAAGGTTTATTCCAGCTCCCATTTCCAGGAGCCAAAATCAGTCACTTCAGGGAAGCTGGGTATCAGGATTTTGAGTACAGGCTTTAGTGACAACCTCAGCCAAGAGCAGAAAAAGAATGAATACTTGTACACATCCCATGTTCATCTTGCTTTCTTCACTCTTAAACAATTCAGGAGCCCTGGTTTAAGAAATAGTGGTACCCACAGTGGGTGGGTCTTCCCACCTTGATTAATAACATTCAGATAATCCCCCACAGGTATGTCCAGAGGACTACCAGATCTAGACAGGTCCTTCTTGAGATTTCTTTACCAGGCAATCTTAGATTGTATAACATTGACAGTTAAAACAGACCATAATACTATCTAAAATTCAGAATCTAACTTAGAATGCAAAATTTGGATGAGTTTCAAGGTGTTGTTATCAGCAAACACATTTTACCCCTCACTAACTTCACCATTAATCAAGAAAGCGATTTACTGTTGTTACATAATATCTAAGTATTTATTTTTTTCTCTTCCTACTTTAGATTGACAATTTTTGTGTATGACTAATAGGAAAATAACTGAGTTCTCCCTATTGTACTTATTTTTATGTAGACCAAATTTTCTTTTAACTTCAAAAAAAAAAAAAAAAGAAAAACCAAGTCCCAATTCTTTCTCTCCCAGCGGCCATTAATTGCAAATAGCTCCTCAGCTACTAGCAGAGCTTCACGGCCTCTTACCCCTTCTCCACCCATGTTGTTGTCTGGCTTGGTCTTGGGAATGTTTGTAGTATGTAGTCACAGCTTATGTGAGTTTGTATGTCTGACGATCGTGTCAGGTCCAGCAAAGAGAGTTTATTGCAGATATTGGCAGCATTTGGCTCACACAGTCTTCTGTTTTCTCTTTTCCAGTGACTCCGAGTGTCAAGGATAGGTGTGATAGAGATCTGGTATCTGTGTGTGAGCACACCACATCTCCCACCTCTTATTCTCTGCACATTGCCCAGCTGTGGGACACATCATCTGCTTCAAAGAGAAGCTTCTCTGATGACGGATAATGGATGTGATGTACTCATCTATGGGTACAAAGGTAAGAACTCAGGGAACTGTTTAATACTAAGATTTCTTAGCTCAGGTAAAGTATACTTTGTGAAATTATATTTCATACCCAGAAATTTAAGATTTTTTAAAGTCGTTGTTTATAAGAAAATTATTCATAAAACCATTGAAGCAGAATAATCTAGTTGACAATTAGTCTGATGAATACAAATACATTAGCTTCAACTCTCATCCAGATATGTTAAATGAGGCTCAATACCCATTTGCTCTTTTATTTTCTTTTAATTTAATACAATAGTTAAAATTTTAGAAGACTTCAAGTGGGGTTTCCAAGAACGAGGGCCCAATGTTGCCAACTGAAACAGTTGTCTTTCAAGAGCTTGAGCATGATTGTGGCATGGGAGAAATCTTCTGTACAATTAAATTTTTGGAAGCAGGGCCTTACTTGAAACATAATTAGAAAATAAAACCTTGGGACAATAATGTATGTGTGATCCTGTGTGCATATGTATATGTGTGTCTATGTGTCAGCATGTGTATATATGTGTGCATGTATGTGTGTGCAATATATGAGTACATGTGTGTGCATGCATGTATGCAGGTTTGGGTGCTGGTGCAGGATGGACGAACAGAATTCAAGACAAGATGTCAATTTCCTGCTTTGCTTTCTATCTTATTCCCTTGAGGAAAGGTCTTACACTACAGCTGGATCTAGGCTGGCGACCAGCAAGCCCCAGTGATCCTCTTGTCTCCATCCTTTAGAGTGCTGTAGTTATAGCTATGTTTGGGCACACCTAGCTTTTCGTGCAGTTGCTGGGGATTCGGTGTCCAGTTCTCATCTTTGCCCAGCAGCTACCCTTACCTACTGAACCATCCCCACCCCCTCCTTAGAATGGCATTAAATTAATTTTTGATACCTAGAACACTTCTGATTTAGTGACCTCCAGATTTATACACAAAATATATTTCAATTTTCCAGATCCTTTGCTTTCAATTCAATATCTATAAAAACATTTTAGTCTTTATGGTGCACTTTGGTTGGCAAGTTTCCAGCAAAAAGTGATTAGCATTCAGACAAGTTTGCCTCTCAACAAAAGCTTCCAGACAAATAGATGTGTAAATTGAATAAACTATCAGTCCTGTCTCATTACTGAAGTGCCTCATTTAAGCAATGTCTTTGCCAGGGCCTTTATTTTAATAAGAACTTGGCTGGCAATTTATGATCAATGGGCGGTGGGCTGCACTTCCATCCACCCCGCCGTGGTCTTCGAAATCAACTGAATCCAGCTTCCCTTCCCTTTTGAGTTATATTGGAGCACCCTGTAATGGCCTTGGCTGTCTGAGCAGTGGCAGGCTGGTTCCAGGGCGGTTCCAGCCACTGCTTCCAGCTTTTATGCACGTTGATTGTGTTGACGAGCCCCAGCTGTGAGTTTGATTATTAATGGTTCCATAAAGGCTTGCTGCTAACCATGGTTTTCGGGCAAGAGAAATCACAACTTGTATCTTAACTAAACAGATTTTAATTTAAGTAACTTAAATTATCCAACGATGGTGTGGCTCCACCTTTATAATAATCAAAGGACAATATGTCTGCAGAGTGAAAAACAAAGAGATGAATTTTGTATATATTGCTATCATGGCTTTGCTCATGGCGGTGTGCATGATTCAGAAGTTATTGATATGAAGCTAGGATTAATCCACAATATTTATTTTTTCTTTGCTACACATTTAAGCAGCTGGTATTAAATATGAAATCTCCATGTGAGCTCTACTTTATAAATAGAATAACAAAGGTTACATGGTAACACATATCTTTCTTTGGTTTGCTAAATAGTTTCAGACTACTTGGGGGGGATTACTTACTACTTGCAGAAAGACTTTTCCCTTCAGATGCTGCTGGCAAGGCCCAGGGGCTCTGATGCATCTGGAGGATGAGATGGATAGTGTTTCAAACCTAACACAGGAGTCATTCTGCAGCCCTTGCATCAAAGAAAACATGTGAACCTTAAAACTTATATTTAGGAACTATATCATACAAATATACAACAGATAGTTACCCCTCTGATAGATCTGAGGAAAAGAAGTTGAAATTCCTGAAATTATCACTCTCCTAAATGCTGCAGGGACATTAACAACACCCCTGTGACGCAGTCACATGTGTGCATAGGATTTCCAGAAGTTCGTGTGAGCCCACAAAAATGATTTTGCGATGTTTAAGAGTTCAGTGAGGGAAGAACTCACACACTTGATGGAAACAGTCGAAAAACTACAGCTAGAAGTGGAACATGAAGATGCGACTACAGCTGTGGGTCAAGATAAAACCTTAATAACCGAGGAGTTGCTTTTTGAGGATGGCGCGGGAACGTGGCCTGACATAGACCTGCTTTTCGTGAAGATACCATGAACATGACTGAAGCGCTAACATGTGAGAACATAAAGTCAACTGGTGATGCAGTGGCAGAGTTTGGGAGAGCTGACTCTAATTTTCAAAGTTTTAATGCGAATAAAGAGCTTTCAAATGTCATCACCTGCGCAGAGAAATCTTTGATGAAAGGAAGCCAACCGACATGGAAAACTCCATTGTTACATTATCTTAGGATATTGTCACAGCCGTTGCAGCTTTTAGCAGCCACTGCCTTGATCAGTCAGCGTCCATCAGTGTCAAGGCAAGGGGATTGCAGCTCATCGGAGGCTCACACACACCTTAGCATTTTAAAGCAATAAAGTATTGCCTATTAGACACTTACATATTTCATGTTTAATACACACAAGACTTCAGTAATTTGTAGACATAGCTTTGATATGAACTGAAAAGCCCACCCAAAAATGTATATGGTATGCTTGATTGGTTTATTTACTTTATTGAAGTTGTCTGGGACTACATCTGCAATGTGTCTAAATTTATACAGTTTTTATTATTTTTAAGCCATTAAATTATACAACACTATTATCTAAACAATATTCTACTTGAAGAATAATTCTAAATAAAGTGACGTAAAGGTAGCTTAAAGAAAAGAAATACAAATATATAGCAGTCACAGGCCAACAAAATAGAGCCTGTAATTATAATAATCATGTCAGATAAAACAGAGTTCAAGGCAACAGACTGAAGGACTACAGATTTTGTGTTTACTAGAAAACAAATCTTGAGAAGAAAAAAATACATGAGGACAGAACCTCCAAGTGAGGATGGTTACTTGTTGAGCTTCCCTATGAATCATGTGAGCAAAACTTCATTTGAATGTCCAAAGGCTGAAAGAAAGAAAATGATGTTAAGAGTAATGGAGAATTATCAGAGGAAAGGTCGTTAACAAACCACATCTCAGGAGTCTACTATGTTCATATGAGAAGAAGGATACAGTTCAGAAAAGTCAATTTGGGAATATTTTTTTTTCTGGTCTTGAAGTCATGATCTCTTCTGAAGATGACCTTGAATCCTGATCTTCCTATACCCTAAGAACTGGGAATACAAGCATGTGGCACCCCACTCTATCTAGACAGGTGGGAGTGGCTTAAGGTGACATAGGGAGACCGATAATCACATGAGGATATTCACAGACTGATTTCTAAAGATGTGTTCTTCCCAAGCAGGTAATTTGAATTTATTAAAGTTCTCAGAGTTTTCTGGCCAGTTGTTTCATATGCAAATAATTGCTCTAACAATATGTGACTTGTAATTTAAGGAACAACATCATCAAAAGCACAGAGGAAGCTGGCTGCATACTTAGTCTATAAGAATGACTCCCAGAATAATAAGAATTGGGTAACATGTTTCTACTGCCGATGTTAACTAATATGCCAGGAGCTAGATTTTCAAAGAAAACTGCTTAGTTCTAAAACTGAAGATTTTCTGTGATTTTCCTGTCGAAGATTTTCCTTATACAACATCCTGATTAATAATGGAAACAGCCAGAGTGGGTTCTGGGGAGATAGCTCAGTAGGTAAAATGCTTGCCTTGCAAGCAGAAGGACCTGAGTTCAGTTCCCCTGAACCTCTATAACCAGCTGGGTGTGGCAGAGGTGTTTGCCTGTAATCCCAACACTGGGGAAGTAGACTGGTCATCTAGTCTACCCAATGTAAACTCCGAGTTCACTGATAGACCCTATTTAAAACATTAGGTGAAGAGTGACAGAAGAAGATATACAACATCAACCTCTGGTTTTCCCCATTATCATTCACAAATGAATACATACATACATGAACATGCCCATATATAACACATATGGAGAGACACACAAGCACACACATGACAGAAAGAGAGAGAGACAGAGAGAGAAAAGTTCCCAAGTAAAGAAACAGCTGCAATTATAGTGATTCCCTGATTTTGCATTTAATAATCTTCTACAATGTACATGTACATGAAGAGTCTACATGCTGGAAGTACTAATTCCCTATAGCATGTGCTATTGCCTTAGATGTAATATTTTGGAAAGAATGGGCAGTCTTTGGGCCTCTGCTTTGTCCTTCCTACTGCCATGGTCCTCGGAAAGTTGGAGTGGACCCTCGAGTTACCATGCAGACTTTCTGATTCTGCACTGACCAGCAACAACACTTGAGTTCCTGGGCTGTAAGGTCAAATTTTACCAAATCTTAATGTTTAACCTGATATTTTCATCTCAACTCTCACCTAAGGATCAAAGTAAACACCATACTCTCCCCGCAAAGCCTGTGTACTGTGTACAAAAGACAGATAACAGTTATTCTACAGTACATAGAAACAGCAGCCTGTTGGAGAATATTATTTTAAGGTGTGTGACTTTTGTTTATGTTATATTTGTTTAACTCTGTGAAGCTGTGATTTGTTGCCTGTCTAAAACACCTGATTGTCTAATAAAGAGCTCGACGGCCAATAGAGAGGCAAGAGCAAGGGTAGGTGGGGCTGGCAGACAGAGAGTATAAATAGGAGAAACAAGAATGAGGAGAGGAGGACATCAAAGGCCAGCCATCCAGCTACATAGCAAGCCATGGAGAAAGAAGTAAAGAAAGGTATACAGAAATAGAGAACGATAAAAACTCAGAGGCAAAAAGTAGTTGTGATTAATTTAAGAAAGTCTGGCAAAAAACAAGCCCAGCTAAGGTCAGGCATTCATAACTAAGAATACGCCTCTGTGTGTGATTTATTTGGAAGCTGTGGGGGGGGTGGAACCCTCAAAAAGACAAAAGAGTAAAACATCACCCAACATTTTGGCATTTCAATGTGAGGCTGTATTTCCATGGAGGGCCTGAGAAAGCTAAGAAAAATCAAAATGTATGGCTCCTTTAAGAGACACTGCTGTTCAGCCCACAGTACTAAATAGAAATTATAAAGCTAAGTAACACTAAGTAAAATAAGCTTGTGGCAATGCAAGTACTGGCTTCTATAGCTTGGAAGGTTTAATGCAGTTCTTGGGAACAAACCTCCAATCAGGACACAAGCTTTGATGGGGGCTTCCATAACCTTACCTGAGTATGGACAGAGTCAGCTGCAAGAGCACAGGGAGGATCCAGGTGTAGCTTAACAGTCTAAAGTTTGGCCCTGTGGTCAAAAAAGTCTAAAATATATGCAGAAAAGAGGTCTAGGTGAGAAAAATCTCTAAAGAGGTTCCAGTATGCCGGGCGGTGGTGGCGCACGCCTTTAATCCCAGCACTCGGGAGGCAGAGGCAGGCGGATCTCTGTGAGTTCGAGGCCAGCCTGGTCTACAAGAGCTAGTTCCAGGACAGGCTCCAAAACCACAGAGAAACCCTGTCTCGAAAAACCAAAAAAAAAGAAAAAAAAAAGAAAAAAAAGGTTCCAGTGTGTTTTACAATGTGATAGGCTTAAGAAAGAGAGAAAACAAGTATAGGCAGTCATAGAAAGAAATAAGTAGAATAAAAATGATAAAATAAAGTCTTTAAAGAGATAATAAAAGAAAAAAATGTCATGTAAAGATGGGAAACAGACAGGGAATCTGAATCCTGTATAGTATTATGTTGATACTGAATTTTTGATTGCTGAAAAGCAAAGGACAGCTGCAAAGAAACCTAGAATTGAAAGAAGGACTGTGGAAATAAACCAACCTAGACATTTTAAGAACATCTTACCTTCAAAAAAGTAAAAAGATGTATTTATCAACTAGAAATAAAAAAAATGCTTTGGAGAAGAGGCTTTGCTTTGGTTTCTACAGCAAGAAAAGAGGCTGTGGATTTATTCCTGGTTGGTTTGGATCTTGTTTGATCACAGGAGAGCTTCTGAAAATAGATAGGTGCTATCAACAAAGTCTTATAAGTAGTCTTCCTAGGACTTTATCATTGTTAAAATTTTTTCTCTGGACACTAAAAAGTCTTCACCCACATTCAGCAAGAAGCAGTCTAGAGAAAATAAAGTCCACATTCCCAAGAGAAAAAGGGTGTGGGTGGTCTTTGGTTATTTTGTGAATCATGGATGTTTGTTATTATATAGGGTAATATATGAATATAAGATAAAAAATCAATTTTTAATCTCAAGTATTTTTATTGGCATCAATTTTGGTGTAGTGCAAATTCAAAGTCAATGTTGCTATACGGTGTATGTTTTTACTCTTGTTTAAAGGATTTTTGTATATTGATACAAATTTAATGTGATTTTTATTACAATACACCATATATATATATATATATATATATATATATATATATATATATATATACACACACATATATACAGAGAGATAGAGAAAGATGAAAGCCCAGAGGCAAAGGGTAGTTGGGATCAATTTAAGTTAAGAAAAACTGGCAAGAAAAAAAAACAAGTAAGGTCAAGCATTCATAACTAAGAATAAACCTCTGTGTTGATTTATTCAGAAGCTGGGTGGGCGGTCCCTCAAAAACACAAAATAGTAAAATCAGCATCATACAACAGTAGCCGCTTAATACATAGGCATCTACCTGTGATTTTACTCATTTTTGTATGATCAGGCATCATTAGAAACTCCCATGTATGCAACCCTGTTCTGTGGTATGTTGAATGTGGAGTGGTAGACTGCGCCCAGCTCCCGCATGGCTAGCTTATGCCCCGATAATTATACAGAAACTGTATTCTTTTAAACACTGCTTGGCCCATTAGTTCCAGCCTCTTATTGGCTAATTCTCACATCTTGCTTTAACCCATATTTAATAATCTGTGTAGCCCCACGAGGTGTGGCATACCAGGAAGATCTTAACCTGCATCCATCTTGGAGAGGAGAGCTATGGCGGCTGCCTGATTCGGCTTCTTTCTCCTAGCATTCTGTTCTGTCTACTCCACCCACCTAAGGGCTGGCCTATCAAAGGTCAAACAGTTTCTTTATTAATTAACCAATGAAAGCAACAGATAAGACAGATGACCCTCCTCCATCACTGGTATTATTTAATTTGAGGGAGTCTGTGTTTCTTTGAGTGTTTAAACCCTACATTTGGTTTCCTTTTCCAGAATAGGATGCTATGTCAATAGAGATCTGAGTAAATGCATAATCTAAAGTCATCAAATGGAAGAGTAGAGGCTGCATCCCTTGGAAAAGAATCTCTGTGAGACGGGGTGACTGATTTTTATGAATCACTTGCCAAACCCTCATGTCTCAAACCCAGTCTTCAGTGTCCTGGAATTACATTGGTGAGACTCTAAGTTCAAGTAGCAATTCAGAATATAACATATTAGTTTTCGCATTTAAGTTTTGTGTCACATAATGTATGACATGGCTTTTGCTGTCTTGTAATCTGACCAGCTATGATAACCTGCAGAAGACTGTGTTGTCAGCATTTTGCCAGGAACAGGAGGAGATGCTGATTGACTACACTCCCTGAGGATCCATAGGAACTTAATATCTGATGGGGGGAAGGAGACATTTTCTTCAGTGGTGTAGCCACTGGTAAGAGCTTCTATAAATAATGCCCCATCCAAGCTAATCTAAGTTACTCCAGTGAAACTCAGTATTTCACTTGCTTGTTGTAGGTTTACAGGCAAAATTAAGGACTCTCCTGGGCTTACCTGTCCATCCCCCTGTGCACATTGTCCTGTTACTGACCTAAACTGCAAGCTTTACTATTGAGACTTTTTAAACATAAATAAGGAACAAAGACAGATGAAGCAATAACCCACAAAGTCTGGTAAATAATTTGTTAAGGGGTACAAAGGAAAAACAGACTCGTGTATACAGAACAAGGTAGATGCCACTGCTGATGCATCTGCTGCTGCTGTATTGCCATTATTCCCAAGGACAATGAGGACCAACCACAAGCCTTGCTCCTGCTTTGACCAGCCAAGAGCAAGCACAAGACCCTTCACCATTTTATCTGGTCACATATCCAGAGAAAATCATGCCCATAGAGCTAGTCATCCCAAATGTCATTGGCTAAATGGATGGAGCTCCCACAACAGACTGAGTTTATATAAAACACATTAAATTGTGCAAAAGCAAGTCAGGAAAAAAAGGACCAAAAGAAATCATCTTATCCTGTTTCTCTGATGGTGCTAGAGGATTTCTTTGTGATGGATGTCAAAATGAAGACAGACATAGAATTTTTCTAAGGTAACAAAAATAAAAAATACCTTACATGAACATCACACTTAAGATAGGGGAGAGAAAAACTCACCACAAAGGCTACTGTTGAAAACAGTACATCATGACAGCAAAGAGCCAAAGGGGATAGAGGACACTAAAAAGAAAAGACCTTTTAAATGCAGCAGGACCAATGCACATAGGTCCTCACAGAGACTGAGGTAGCAGGCACAGGGACTGTAGGAGTCTTCACCAAATGGGGTCCTAGAGCTGAAAGAAAATGGGCACATTTCCTATCCTAAATCCAAACCTGTCTCCAGTTGATAACCAATTGCAAATGAAAATTTAGATTCTCCAAGAGAGCTAACTGGGGAAACAAACTACCCTTAAGGCTTAGTTCTACTCTCAATAGTAGGTGGCCAACAGATAGTAGGTGGCCAACAGAAAACAAAGCTATCTTTAGAGGTGTCTCAAAATGTCTTGTCAGAGGTTTTTTTTGGAATTCTATCTATCTATCTATCTATCTATCTATCTATCTATCTATCTATCTATCCATCCATCATCTATTACCCTACAGGTTTTTTTTATCTATAATATCCAGTTTTGTGCTTTTATGGGATTTCTGCATCTATAATTTTTGGGGTGTGTTTTCTTGAGATCTTTCCTTTCTTTTGTTTGTTTTGTCCTATACTGACTTGTCTGCTTTTATTTTATCTTATTATATTCTATTAATATCTCTTAGATGCCTATTTATTTTCTAAGGAGAGAGAAAATAAGTGGATTTGGACGGAAATGGATGGATTGTGAGGTGTAGAGGGAAGAGAAACTATAATAAGAATATATTTCCTGAACAATACATTTTCAATAAAAAAATGAGAAAAAGGAAATTTCACAAAGAAAATTATAAAATACTTTCAAAGGGAAATTTGAACAAAATGAAAACACAGTTTAGCACAGCTTACAGGACCCAGTGAAAGCAGTGTATAAAAGGGGTTTATATCTGAGAAGATGCATTATTAAAAGAAGAACGATACCTAAGTAATGACCTAATCAGTCACTATAATACACTGGAGAAAGAAAAGAAACTAAATACAGAGTAAGTACCAGATAAAACTCAAAGAAATAGAACAGATGTTAATGGAATACTGTGCAAACCATATAAAAACAATAGAAAATAAAACCTTATGCAAAAATAATATTAAATACTCACATTGTTATGTCAAGAATGAAATCAGTACCATACCAAACTTCCTCAAAGAAATTCAGAAGGCTGCTGGGGAAGTCTACGAAGAAATGTGTGCTGACCAATTAGATAAACATTGTGTAATGAAACATTCCAGAACTCACTCAGAAAGAAACTGGAAAACCAAATACACAATAGACAAAGTGTGAGCATTAATAATTCTACACTGCCCCAAGAAAATCAAGGTCGAAAGTCCTTAATTAGTAAATTAATCTAATGTCTCCACAAACTCTCCTGGATATAAAAGTGATTTGGGATCCCCCTCTGTATGCTGTGAATATGTTGTATTACTTTTGGTTAATAAAGAAACTACTCTGAACTATGGCAGGGCAGAATAGAGCTTGGCAAGAAATCTAAACTCTCTGAAGGGAGAAAGAAGGCAGAGTCAGAGAGACACTATGTAGCTGCTAAGGGAGAAACCTTACCAGTAGGCCACAGCCTCATGGTGATACATAGATTAACAGGAATGGGTTAATTTAAGATGTAAAAGCTAATTAGGAATATACCTGAACCATAGGGCAAACAGTGTTGTAATTTATATAATTTTTGTGTGATTATTTGTACCAGGGTGGCCAGGAAATGTAAGAGCAGTCTGTTTACAGAAAAGAGAAATAAATAATTCTCAACTCCTTTAATGTGGCTATCACCACTAACACAAACTACTCAACACAACAGGCCAAAGCATCTAAACTACAGACTAGTATCTACTTTTAGTATACTTTTTAATAAACAAAAATGTCATCAAAGTAAAGTCAGAGATGTTTTAAAGGACTTTACACCCATCATTAAAGTAAGCCTACCAGCAAAAGTTCATTTAACACAAATGTGTCACAGACATAAAGAAAAATCATGGAAAAAATCTTTTCATGATTAAAAATCCTTGATAAACCAGTGTCTCACAGATAGCCTGTCATAGATAGAGAACTTCTCCATTGATTAGTTAGTGTCCTCTGCAAAGAACCCTACCTTTGAGCCTCAAACATCCTGTGCATTCCTCCTGAGACCAGAGACAAGACAGATTTGCCCAACATAAGAAATTTCCTATTCAAAGTCATCATGACAAGAGTGGATTCTAGATAGGTCTGACCTAAGATTCATTCCTTCTAGATGTCCTTGTGGCTTAAAATTAGCAATAAAGGATTTTATTGTCACCAAATAACTCTTTTGACTTCTGTTCCCCATCCAACATGAGGTCAGGTCAGACCAGCCAGTACAGATGAATGACAGTAAAGTCCAGACTACCAGGTAGTTAATCAGTGATGGCAAAAGAGAACCCCATTTAGAGACAAAGCAAAAATCTGTCACAGTTATAATAAATCCACAGTGGCACAGTGGAGCTTGCCTGTCATCCCAACATCTAGGTTGTAGAGGTTAACCTATATCAATGACAATAATCTATATAGGACCCCTTTGACTTATCAAGATGTAATCCATTCTTAGCTGCACAAGACGTATACCTTGAGTATTGTCTCCTCCATTATTTTGTGACTGAATAAACTAACAATATGATTGCTTCAAGGCCAGCTGGCCTGGGTCTGAAAAAGTCTGGGATAAAACTGGTCTCGCTGAACATAGTGGACAATGAGGACTACTGAGAACTCAAGAACAATGGCAATGGGTTTCTGATCCTACTGCATGTATTGGCTTTGTGGGAGCCTAGGCAGTTTGGATGCTCACCTTACTAGACCTGGATGGAGGTGGGTGGTCCTTGGACTTCCCACAGGTCAGGGAACCTTGATTGCTCTTTGGGCTGACAAGGGAGGGGGACTTGATTGGGGGAGGGGGAGGGAGAGGGAAATGGGAGGCGGCGGTGGGGATGAGACAGTAATCTTTAATAAATAAATTAATTAATTAATTAAAAAAAGATATAGTGAAGGTTAAGGTTTTTATTGTAGAATTGAGGGAGAGAATAGCTGGAGACATCTGGAAGAGCCAGAGTTAAGAGAGAGATTAGTGTATCAAGTATGTCTATAAGACTGGGTATGAAAAAGGAGAGAAGCAAGAGCCAGACAAGGCAGGAGTTAGGAGTAGAGTGCAGGGAAGATAAAGAGATTTCAGGCCTAATAGATGACAGCTGAAATGGCTGGATTATAAGAATGAGCAGCTGAGGAGAGTGGATGGAGCTGCTGTGCTGGAGGGAGTCCAGGGTGGTGGGGAGTTGAGAAGAACTGAGAAGAGCCAGAATGCCAGCATGGACTCTGAAATGTGATACTGAGGGAACCCAGAGGCCAGTATGTGCTCTGGTGTGCTAAGAGGCATAACAAATAGTCATTTATCCCTTTGTCAGTGATAAGGGACATGGATCCTTTTGGTAGAAGGAGAAGGCTTGATAAGTTCCAGAGAAGTACTGGTTTTTTTCTAACTGACAGTATTTGGAGTTTCTATTGGACTTGACAGTGGCTTTAGTTACATTCTTTGCATATATATGCATATTTTCATAAGCTTCTGAAATAGTAGGTTTCCATATGACTTTTCAAAAGCCCTTTAAGGTTAGTCTTCCTTCCCCATAGTCATTTTCTCCTTTATTCTATCCACTCATTCCCCTCCCCATTTTTATTATATATACAGTGTTCTGTCTGTCTGTATGCATTCAGGCCAGAAGAGAGAGCCAGATCTTATTACAGATGGTTGTGAGCTACCATGTGGTTGCTGGAAATTGAACTCAGGACTTCTGGAAAAACAGCCAGTGATCTTAACCATTGAGGCATCTCTCCAGCTGGCCCAATTTACACTTCTACCTTAATTAATTTTCTACTGCCCTGACAAAATAATGTGACCAAAACGATTTATAAAAACAAAAACAAAGCCCATTTAACTTGGGATCTCCCAATTCTAGAGGGCAGTAGAGCCCATGAACATTATGAGGGAGAACATGGCAGAAGGCAGGCAGCAGGTATGGTGCTGGAGCAGTAGCTGAAAGTTTACATCTGATCTATAAGCATGAGGCAGAGAGAGAGAGAGAGAGAGAGAGAGAGAGAAACATTATGACATGGGCTTTTGAAGCTTTAAAGCCCAATCCCTGTGACAAACTTCCTACAACAAGGCCACACCTCATAATACTTCCCAAACAGTTCCATCAACTAAGCAATAAGCCCTCAAATATATGAGCCTATAGGAACGATGCTCATTCAGACCACCATAGCTTCCATGACACAAACCCAGAGCATGGATGCCATGCTTACTGCCATGATGGTCATGACGCTACTACTCTCTAGAACTGTGCCACATGAGCTGTGAGCAAGGTTTTACTAACGAAGAGACTGCATCATTATTTCTAGCTCCATTTCCTTGGCTCTAGTTTAGTTTCCCTTAAGCTCCGGGTATATTATATTGCAGCTCAACAGAAAGTTATTTTTAAAGAAATCATGGTGTGGCTGCTATAAACCTATCAGGTTTTAGCTTATTCTTCTGACTGTGTGAGTCAACTGAGCAGCTTTAACATATACAACTTTTGTAGCATGTCAGGTGGCCTTGTCCTATTTAGAGACTATAATGAGGAAAGCTGCTAAAGCGGCACCTATCTCCATCACCTAGCTAAGCACAGAACGTGACTTATGATGGGACACTGTGTTATAGATGAGGAAGACAGGGGAACACAGAGGTACAAATTAACAAAGAGAAGCAAGAGCGAACCAGGATGGCAAAAATTATTATGTGTCAAGGGAAATCATTGGAAAATGATTCATGAAGCCTTCAGAAGTAGGCAAATGATCCCATGTATGTCATTACCCTAAAAGCAGCCAATTCCCTTTATGAGAGCTCGGTGATGGAGGTAGGAAGCCATAGGGGCTGTCAGCAATTACTCATTTGATTCTGTTCCACCTGGATGATTACAGCAGTGTGAGAAAATGCAACACAGTTGCAGCTAAAAACCAATTTCTTTGTTGTTTCCTTGAGGCAGTTGTTGGCTGAAGTATGGGCAGTAAGTCACACGGGGGCTAGACTTCTTACTGCAGTCTCATCGTTGCTGAATTTAAACCCCGCTTCACAATTCTCTCCATTTATGGATCTGGTATATCTGAAATATCGTCTGCCATGAATCTGTCCATTTGTTCCTCAGACATCACACTTTGCCTTGAGGAAATAACTTCTCCTCTCAGGATTGGGTCAATCTAAGACAGGAAAAAAATAACTGAAATTTATAGTGATATTATACCTCAGAATACCTTTATTTAACCAGACATGAATCATATCCTAAATTCCTCATTTAACATTTTCCATTGGATGTTTAAATATATACTTTTGTATGTTTAAGTATTTGGAATATCTGAGATATTGCATTTATATGTCAGAGACCACTAGTTCTACTTTCCTGTGTCACACCAGGGTGTTCGCTTACCAGGAAGTCACAGAATACAGGACTGGAGAGCATCATGTCACCCAGCACTCACAGCACAGCTAAACAATCTGAGATCTGAGATCAGGAGTCACTGATTTTCTCAAGGTCCCAAGTTATTAACAAGAAATTTAGGAGAAAATTTTTAGCTCTCCCAAGGACTCTACTGTGCCCCTTATTTTAGTTAGTAAGTTGAGCCGCCACTCCGAGTCCATGAAACCAAGATCACAGGCTGCCCTTCCTCTCAGTTTCTAGTTACAAAGAGCCAATAGAGTGAAGTGCCTTCTCTGGAGTAGAGCCATGCATTTCTGATTGCATCTCCACTCCCTGCTGTTGTAGCTGAGCACTTGGTGTCCTTAAAAGCCTCCCTCTGAGACTCTGCTCATGAGACAAGGGGTTCACATAAGGCACAGTAAAGTGCAAAGACTGTGGCCCTGATGATCTCTGTTGCTCACCAGTAGCTTTTCATCAGTAGTCCCATGCCAGGAAACGTGAATGGAGGATACTGGCTCTCCCCTATTCCAACCCGGACTCCAGGAGCATTCAGCACCTAGGAAAAGATGCTCAATCAGAGACATTCTGTTGTTTCCATTCTTAGTTTCTTGTCTGTCCCTTGGGCTGATTTGGGTAACATGGCGGGGCAAGCTGCTCTTTTCTTCCCAAGGGAGTTGATTTCACTCACAACGAAGCACACCATCAGTCAAACCAAAGAGGACTCAAAGAGAGTGCAGAGAAAGACAAGGAACACGAATTTGGGTGGGCAGGAAAGATGATTTGGAAGAGTTGGTGGAGATGAAATAATATAATCAAAATACATTGTACAATTTTTTGAAATTAAACTTAGAAAAACAAAATGAAAATTGAGTACAGAAGTGTGAACTATATAAGAGGCTATTGGCCAAGTATTCAAATACAAAAAGTATAGGCTAGTTCGACAGCCAGCCATATACAAAGAGATGAACTAGGCAGTGATCGGTAACAGAAAGGTGGAGCAACATTACAAATCTTGTAGACCCTAGGAAATAGTAGGTAAACCAGGCCAAAAATCAGGATTTGATACATTTAAAAGGTAGTAAACTATGAATAGAACAAATGAATACCGAGAGAAAAAGTGAAAGAAAATGACATTACCAGAAACCAATGAGTCAAAAACATAAAGAGGCAATCACAATTATTTGAAAAGAATGAAAGCATAAACACAACATACACAAACCATGGATTACAGTAAAAGCATTGCTCAGAATTAATGTGGACATAGACATTAGAGCAAGAAAAAAAAAAACCACATGAATCACCTAACACAGACACACGTGTCCATTAGTTTCAGAGCTCAGCTGACAGATGTTATATACTTTAAGACAATGGAACAGAAAAAGAAAGAATACTGGGGAAGGAGGAAATAAAGGTAAGATCAGACAAGGAATCTACAAAAGAAAAGTTACAATCAATGAAACAAAAGCTGGGTCTTTGAGAGAGTCAATAAAAATCGACAAATTGAGATAGCTCAATCTTTTGATCAAGAGAAAAGAAAAAAGACTGTCAGAATCATAGGTGAAAGAGAGTCCTTAATCCTGACTCTACAGAAATCAACATTGATTACAGAGAACTGCAATGCTAAATGTATCTTAACCTGTAAGGTCATTTAGATGAGGCAAATAAACTGGAGATGGATTTACAGGAGGTTGTGAGGACTGAACTCCATCTTCTTTAAGCGTAACAGGCGTTCTGAACAACTGAGCCATCTCTCTCCAACCTTAGATGTGTCTTGTTTGTGACATCTACTTTGGATATTACAGTGTTACAGGAGTCTAACACTGGCTTTTGTAGCTGGCTCCTTTGGTCACATAGATTTTGCATTAACCCTTACCTATCCTTTGACTTTTTAACCCCTCTTACTCCTCTCTTAAGTTCCTCTCTATCATATTGTATTTTATTTTTTCAAGGTATTGCCATTTCTGTATTTCTTCATTTATTTTTTGATGTGTCCTACAGATGTGTAGGCTTCCCAAGAACACTGAAGCTCCTGTTCCCTGCTCTACCGTCAGCTCATACCACAGTATTGCACAATTATTCATGGAAGAAGCAGATTCTTGGAGTTTCTTCCTAATCAGTTGCATATTTGACCTATCACTGATTCCAATGGTATCAATATACAGGGATCTGTGTTGGATTCATCAACTCTCCTCTACCTCTCATGTCTCTTCCCAGCATAAGTTGCTACTTGTCTTCTAATTGGACAGTTGAAATGGAATTCTAGCTGAAATTCTGTTAGCAGGCTGTCACCTGCTTTTGACCTTGTGGTGGTACATATATCTGAAAATGCCTTGAAGTGTTAATCTAATTAATCTCAATCAATAAAAACCAGGAGTCAGATTGGGGTGAAAACCTGGAAAATCAAAAAACCGGGCTCTGCCACCATTTGCTTCCTTCCTCTCTCATTCCTCAAGTCCAATTGGCAGTGAGATCCTGTCTACACCCTACCTTATCACTTCCTGTCTCCACCTCTCAGGTGCTGGGGTTAGATTCAAAGTGTGAACCTTAAGTGCTGGGATTTAAGGCTTATGCCACCACTGCCCAGCTTCTATGGTTAATTAATGGCTAACTCTGCCCTCTTATTTTTATGCAAGCTTTATTTGTCAGAACACAAACAAAATATCACAGAACAGTACCTCTTGCCTTCAAACAAATTGAAATATTGTCGACCTCACAGTCAACCTGATACTGTGCCTGGAGATCATTCAAGACTCTGTGTTTAACCTGCTGTCCTACTGCGTACTCAGTCTGCTAAATTTAACCTCCCTTCAAGAGGGCAATATAACCAGCCCTACTGTGCCTTAAATTTCTCATGTAATCAACTTTTAAAATTTTAGATAAAATTCATAGCTTTAATTTTCAGTTATATATTCTTCTATGTTCTTAGCCCCAAATAAAGTATGTGTGTATGTGTGTGTTGTGGTAATTATAGGCAAGCCTAATGAACTACCAAAATGGGTCACTCTGTTTATTGGGGACAAACTGCCAGGCTGTCACACAAAAGCATAGCACAGCAGTTGGGTAGACAAACAATTTGCCTTTATATGATAGTCAGCGGGGTGGGGTCAGGGAGGGGTCTTTGAGTTAATGCAGGGTGTTCAGGTTAAATGGGAACTAGACAGACACATTTCACCTATGGATGCTGACGGCTGAGGGTGAAGAATGGAAATTGTGACTTTCCTAACAAACAGGAACCTACATTACAATCGCCCTGTAATGCCCAGGCCTCTTTACATTTCTTCTTTATTCTTCTCCATGTAGATGTGAAGTATCTGTTGTTGTTTGGCAAATATCTGAAAGCCATTGATTCATGCTGTTTAATTAGCAAAGATCATTAATTAAACATCTGTAAGCACTGGGAGCTAATTTTCCTATACTTTGCCTCTGTTCAAGCAAGGCAGTTCTTCCAGGTCAATGTATTAGCACATGTAGCTTCCCCTGGTGGACTTTCAGCAAGTGTTTTGACCAGCAAACTAAACTCCTGTCTCTCATAGACTTTATTGGTACTAAAGCCAGTATCTGATCCCCATCATTCTAACATCCATCTCTTATTTCTTAAATAATTCTAAATTGAGGACAGGACTCCAAGTGTTCTGTTTGTTTTTAACTGTACAGCAACATCACCATCTGCTTCTTTTCTTGAATCTTGAGTTTCTAACAGCTGCTACCATGACACTTTATACCTAGAAGATCTTTCTTCCTTACACGTTCTATGAGTACATGACTGTGGTTATTCTGAGAGCTAAGAGAAGGGGTCACACACATACTAACATTAGTTCTTAAACTACTCACAATAATATATGAATTTATTGGGGCAGATTCACTTAATTCAACACACTTAAATCAAAGCATAACTCACTGAGATTCACCTTTAATTAATAGGCAATCTTTAATCCTAATATTTATTTCTGTGGTGTCATAGCAGAAGTCTCCCCTTTCTTTACTTAAAAGTATTGACTCCATATATTTATTTATTGGGGAAGGGTTGGTATTTTATGTGTAGTTCAGAGAACTTTGAAGGAGTTGATTCTCTTATTCCATCGTGTGTGTCCTGGGGATCCCAACTAAGGTCCTTAGGCTTGACAACAAGCACCTCTACCCACAGAACCATCTACACACACGCAAATACATGCACACCACACATATACACACAACACACATACCCACAACACACACAGCACACATACCCACAATACACATAGCACGCAACACACCACACACGCTTCCTCCAAACTATTTAAATATTGTATTGTTTGGTAAAATCGCAAGTTTTTTTTCTCCGTTGAAACTATCACAGTAGCCATGGACCCCTAACTACTGATGATGGTAGAAGGAACTTTATTGGACTTGATAATCTATTGTTTATTCTGCATGATGTTTTCACGATGCTATAATTTAGTGAAATTGTACCAAGATGTACATCTTAGAGTTTGTTCTCTTTACAGTAGGTATGCCAACCAAAATAAAGCTTATGTTCAGAAGCCATTCAGAAATAAGATGAAGTAGGCAATAGTACCCCAAGTAGTGCACTAACTTTAAAATGAAATTCAAGTACACCTTGAAATATTTTGACTTATGAAAACAGTGGAGCTCTCCCATACTTTGGACCTGTTAATCCCCCCACTGGAGTGGAATGACATTGGGAAGTCTTACATTCTTTCATTCTGCAGCATTTATAGCTTCTGTCCTGTTGTCACGTAAATTTTCTATTACACATGTGAACACAGCATCTGATAAAATATTAAAAATAATCACAAATGTTGGCAAATTATTTGATAGCTCCTATATTATTTTGACTTCTATTGTTGGGATAAAGCAAAAGGTCAGAAAGCAACTTGGGGAAGAAAGAAGTTTTTGTTTTATTATTTGTTTGTTTTTGATTACACATTATGACATTGGGGGGAGCCAAGGCAGGAGCTCAAGCAGGTCAGGATCCTAGAGGCAAAAGCCTGAACAGAGACCCTGGAGGAGTGCTACATACTCAGCTTGCTTTCTTATACAACCCAGGACCAACTGCCCAGGAGTAGTACGGCATACAGCAGGCATCAATAATTTTTTTTAAAAAAATGCCCCCCAGACATTCCAAAAGGCCAATTTGAGAGAGGCATTTTCTCAAGATGACAAAACCTAACCAGCATAGCCCCTAAAATATTTGTCAAAAATGGCAATCTAGAGTTGGGCAGACAATTCAGGAGGAAAGACAATTGCCACTGAGCCTTAAGATCTGTGCATCTCAGACTATCATTCTGTTGTTTTCGCAATCTGCAGCAGCATGGTGGAAAGGAAAGCAAGCTGTCAGGGGAGCTTCCCAGGTCCCAGGGTCCCCAAACTGGATTCTAGAGACTCGACTGTAACAGATGAGAAATAGGAGTTATCAAGCTCTCTCCAATCCCCACTGTCAGAACCTTATATACTCTCTAGTCCTATCTCTCTTACCTTTTAATTTATTAGGCTCCATTTGTAATCCTTCATGGTTGAAACTGATAGCCTCACAGGAAGAATGTAGAAATGAAAACCTTGCTCAGATCAATCATATAGACATTTCTCAGAGTAAATTTTAAAACATCATTTTTTTTTCCTACTCTGCCTTCCTTTCTGCCTCCATGAGATTAAGCTCACGCTCCATACTTGGTTACTGACTCATTATTTTGAGGAGAAGCAAGAAATAGTGATGTGATGTTTTATGTTTTAAAAATATAGTGGACAATAGGACAGAAAATATTCGGGTAAAAAAACAAGGACGTAGCCAGTTGCAAATAATACAAACTCAACTTGACCTTGTTTAAAGAAGCAGATGACATAAAGCCACACAAAGAGACTTAGTGGCTGTATTGTTGGGAAAAGCAGGGCTGCTGTTTATAGAAATGCCCCAGAACCTTTCACATAACCCTCCTCACATGCACCTTCAGACCCCTGAACACACACTTATTCCTAGTGGAACAATTTGTTTCCTAGCATTTGTTTAGTGTAGTTTCTCAGTAACACAGATAGCATTTATATGTCTACACAGCTCTATAAAGAACTAAGAATTGCCCATTTTGTTTATTAGGTAATACTGATTCTTCATCAAGATTATCATATTAATAACTACATTTCCAGGGTTGTACTTTAAATACACATATACATACATATTCTTAAAATGTAGAGAACATAAATTGATATTTATTTCTCATAACTCTTCGATATTAGAAAACTAACTTTTACCAATTATAAAATTTAGAAAATGCTTTGCCACCTTCATGTTTTCCTAGGCCATATGTATTTGTGGTTTTTTTGCTGTGACAATTGTCATTTTTACTACTTGCTCTGTTTTCATCAAGCTGTTATTTTTGTTACTTAGTAAAATCTTTAAATGTTTTAATATTAAATTTATTTGTCTTTGTGTGTATACTTGCTTACTGTTTAATGCTGGTGGCAGGGAAAGTTTTTTGGTGATATGCCTATTTTTAATTTTACTATACTTTTGACTTATCAATGTAGCGTTGTGGCTTATAATTTTGGTTTACAGGGCTATTTTCTTACCTATAGACATAAGATTATTCCTTTCTTCATTAAGAAGTTTATAGCTAGCCAACTTTAGAACTTTAGAACATCTTTGTGTATGATGGAAATCAAATGCTTAACAACGTTTCAAATACTGTGTTTAAACAGCTAGTAAGTTCCCTATTAGTTCAAAAGAGTTATAATTATTGAGCACTGTTTCTCGTTATAGGTAAGTGTTAAAACTACATGCCAAGTAATTATTTTCTTGTAGAACAAATCGTCTGACAGTTTTCACTGAAATAACTTGTTAGTTTCTACACTCAGCTGTCAAAGAATAATGGGAACTTACCCTTCCATCAAGCACAGCTGCAAAACTCAACAACATACCGAAAAGAGTAGGTTTTGAGACTTTCAAGACTGGAGAGAAGAAAGAATCACTGAAGAACAGGAAGTAAGCAAGATTAGTTCTATACCACCACAGCTTATTACCCCGCCTGTTCCAAGCCACAGAGGAGGAATACCAGCTCAAGCTGGAAGATGTCCTCAAAAAATAAATAAATAAATAAATAAATAAATAAATAAATAAATAAAGCAGAGGTCCTAGATACCCACAACAGCTTCTCAGAGCCCTGAAACAATGCTGCTCTGGCTCTACTTAACCAATCTCAACATGGGAACTCCTTCCAAGGAACGTAACTACATCATAGAACAAAAACAGTGCGATGACATAATACACCGCTGTGGTGAAAATATGCAGCTTTGTGACATCATAGTTAAATATTGTAATGACATAATGTAGAATTGTTTATGACACATTAAGTATTGTGATGTGATGTGGGAGTGTCATATATCAATCTGTTGATTTCATTGGTTAAGCAATAAAGAGACTGCTTGGCCCTCATAGGTTAAAACATAGGTGGGAGGAGTAAACAGAATGAATGTCAGGAGGAAGAGGAAGTGAGCTCAGACTCGACAGCTCTGCGCTCTGGAGCAGAGATGCCATGCAGCTCTCTCCAGGGCAGACATGCAGCCAGCCACCAAGTCAGACATGCTGAATCTTTCCCGGTAAGACCGGTGCTACAGTTTATTAGAGATGGGTTGATCAGGATATCAGAATTAGCCAGTAAGGGCTAAAGCTAATGGGCCAAGCAGTGTTTAAATGAATATAGTTTGTGTGTTGTTATTTCGGGCATAAGCTAGCCAAGCGGCCAGGAGCCGGGGTGCTGGGGACACAGCCCCCGCCGCTCCTATTACAACAGTGATGTCATAATTCAGCAGAGTAATGATAAGATGTTGCATTGTGATAACAAAATATACTACTGTGGTAGAAAAAATAGCATTGTGACATCAAAATTCCACACTGTGAGGCACAATATAGTACTGTCATGATAGAATGAAGTATTGTAATATCACAAAGGGCACGAAGCACAGTGATGCTACAATCCAGCATTATGTTGGCACAATCAGCATCCTAATAAAATAATATAGCACTGTACCAGCACAACAAGGAGTTGGGATGTCACAGAGGAGCACTGTGCTGTCACAACCTAGCTTATGTTGTTGAAATAGAGAATTGTCACATCATTATGCTGTAGAAGGAACTGCGGGCCGCTTTCTGCCACCACCCGGCTAGCTTTACCCGAAATAATTACACGGAAACTGTATTCTTTTAAACACTGCCTGGCCCATTAGTCCCAGCCTCTTATTGGCTAGCTCTTACATATTGATCTAACCCATTTCTTTTTTTTTTTTTTGATCTAACCCCCTAATCTGTGTAACACCACAAGGTGGTTTACCAGGAAGATCTTAACCTGCGTCTGTCTGGAGTGGGAGAATCATGGCAACTGCCTGACTCGGCTTCTTTCTCCCAGCATTCTGTTCTGTTTAGTCCGCCTACCTAATTTTCTATCTTATCAGGCCAAGCAGTTTTCTTTATTAGTTAACCAATGAAAGCAACAGATAAGATACAAGACCCACGTCCATCATTGTGCAATATTACTATGACATAATAAAGCCTAATGATATCACTGCTCAGAATTTCAATATCACAACACAGCATTGTGATGGCACAGTAGTGTATGCCTACACAGTAGAGAAATGTGATGCTTGCTATGGTAAAATAGAACATTCTGATGGCACAGTGCAATGCTGTTGTAATATCATAAAGCATGATAATGTCATAGTCGAGCATCGTGATGCCACAATGGAGCAGATGGCACAAAACAAAGTATTGTCCTGGTATAATGGAGGACTACCATATTACAGTGCACTGTACTGGTATGAAAATGCACCATTGTGACAACAGAGTAGATAAAAACTGAAAGTATTACTGAAGTAAATAGTGAACTATGTACCCACCTCAATAAAGTCAGTTAATCAGAAAACAAAAGTCAAGTGAATAAACTGTGAATAAAGTTTTACAGTATCAAGAAAATATTTTGCAAAGTTCAGCAAACTGAAAGACCAAAGAAGACATAGTTTGTAAAGTTCAACAAACTATCCTGTGGTCAACTCTAAAAATCACTGCTAAAGACAAAATCTGGAGGTAAACAGGTTATACTCCATAATATGAAGAATAAAGATAAGCATGACATGAGTTTTCTCATTAGAAGCAACACAAATCCAAACAAGATACTAGAGAAAACCAATAGTATTATAATCTATTCCCATCAAAGAACACCAAAGGTCAGAAAGGAAGGACTACAAAGAACATTAAATTTGAGAATGACGAATATGTTATTGTTTGGGATGAAGTGAGGTGAATCACCTGTGTACTATCTATGTACTGCTCATCACTTGTCAATTATGCTTTATAAAACCAAAAATCTTTTAGATAAAAAGTATTTTGGAAAGTCTTAAACATTTTTCTTTTGTACACTTTAGAGTAACATTGTCATATCTCATTGTAAAGCCCTACTGGACTTTAATCTTGAATTCCATTATTCTGTGCTAAAATGTTGAAAAAACTGGTATTTTCAGACTCTGTTCTCTGTGTGCCTTGTTCATTTCTGAAGTAGTCAAATTGTATAAGATTGTGGTCTTACTGTTTTCTGTGTCTTTGAATATTGTATCTGCACCTTTAACTTAAAAAGTGCCCCAGGTCATGATACTAAGTCTAAATGAAATATGTAATCTCCCTTTCCCTTAGGAAAAAGAATAGCAGCTTGGTTCCAGTAACATCTAGTTACTATGCAATAATGTCTATCCAGAGCTTTGCCTTCTCAGAATCTTATGCACTATGATTAACTCAGACACACACAGTTGAAGGAAAGATTATGTCCTATTTATTTATAAATAGAAGCAACAGTGATGGTGAGAAAAGGTTTCATCCCAGACCTCATATCCTTTCCAGATGGTAGAAGCAGAATTATTTACACATGCCAAACATAGTTTAAGCTTTTTCTTCTGCTGAACTAGGTGTAAAGGGGTTAGCCTACAGTAGGAGGTCTCTCTCCTCCTTGTTGCCTTCAATGTGTAGTACTTGTAAAGTATGCTAGGAAGATTGCCCATGTAAGATTTTATGTTTTAAAGTTAGCAGAGGTGTTGCACAATCTTAAAGAGGCTCCTGGATCCCGGGTTTACATGACAACCCAAGTTTCATGAAGTTCCAAGTTCCAAACAGCTGACTCTAACAGATTCAGCTAGCTCGTAATTAAGGTCAGAATTTTTATCAATAACACCTCTAAGTTGAGGCAGCCTCTGAGGTCTTCCTGTTCCCAACCGTTAGCTCCTGAGTTTTACCCTGTCCTCAGTTTTCAACTGAAAAGCCTACTTTTTTTTATTAGCAATAAAAAATCATAAACCAGGATAGCGGAGGACTTGTCTGGCCTTTACCTTCAATTTTTACCTAGTTTTAGGTGAATCACACGTTAATGGAAGGAATTATGCTGACACCGCATGTGGATCACAAATCACTTAGTAGTTGAAGAATCTTGAAGGATCCAATGCCCTGGCTCTCTGCCTCCTTGCATTAGTATGTCCTCCTAATCCTATTCCTAGTTCTCATTCTTTTTCACTTAAGGTTGCTTATCTTCATTTCAAATGAAGACTTCAAGGCAGTACAATGGGAATTTAAAATTCCAACTTTGTAGCTTATGATTATCTGCTTACCACAGTCACTCTCCTTATGCATTGTATCATTTTCCATATGCCCTTCGAAAGTCCAATTTAGAAAGCCTTTCCCATTTGTACGTCTGAAAGTGAGAAGAGGCAATAAGCATATCTACCACATAATGTTTCTCTACCAAGCTAATAACTCTCATAGTGAGTGACAGGCAGTCCATTTAGGTGAACATTCCTTTTAATAACTTCTCGATACAATATTATTGTGGCAGTCATCATTCTATCAATGACAGTGGAAAGAGAAATGCAAATATCTATATTAAGAGAAGTATTAAGCAAGTTATTAGCATATATACATTGACTCTCTACAGGCAGGGCAGGCTTTAAGACTCCAGACCCAAATGAGATCAGCAGAACTGTTCTACTTCCTATTATTGGAAGACAAAATATGGGTAGGTAAATTTGCAGTCTTAGCTTTATGGAATCCCAGTTTACTGATCTCCAAATGTAATGTCATCTTGTATTTAAACACTAAAATCCTCTATGGAAAAGTCAGCAGACTTCTTTTATGATATTTGGCCATGTGTCTTCTCGACCAGACCCAGTTCAATAACCCTAATCATGTTTGTGGAATATGCTTGGCAGCCTTGTCCTGAAAGGTAATATTCAAAGGAAGTTTTGTACAGCTCACAAGAAACATGTAGAAAAAAAAATCTTTAGCAGACGAAACAGTAAATGCCTGTGATCAGAAGAGGGAGAAAAGCTTTGAAAGCAACCAAATCAATGTTTGACATTGCCTGATGCAAGTCAGTTGTGTCTTTTGTATTTACACACTGACAGTGTCCTCCCTCACCTCCTACATTTGATAGAAAAGCCATCAGATGAATTCAAAACAACACTTGCCAAACATGAGAGCTTCTCCCCCTATCTCTTCCTGTCTTTGCTTATGGGAAAAGCATGGTTAAAATATTAATAATTTAACACTGTATTGATCCATTATTTGACTCTCTTCTAGTTACTCAACACACGTTAAGTCCCACAGTCCAGAATATAATTCTTAATTTTCTCACTAGAAAACATGAGGCAAAGAGTTTGGAAAATTTACTGTGGTCACGAGTTATAAACAGCAAATCTGGTGTATAACTTCAGACATACAGATTGATACCGTGTGAATTTTATTGTCTTTATGTTGCCCTGCTTTTCAAACAACTTGTCAGAACTGTGCCTATGATAGCAAACATAACTATGAAAAAGGAGCCTTGTATATTTTCTTCATAATAAAACACCTTGATGTCTATTTTGGTGTGAAACCGACAAAAGGATTTTAATTCCTTTAAAAATTTCCATTAGCCTATTTGTCTTCAGTAGGACCATGTCCCTTATCTGACAGCCATCCTTCAGATATCATTCACTTCCCTCTTACTCTCAAGCTTTATCAGCTTGGTTGCAATTCATCCTTTGAAAGCATCCCAAGTACTACTTAAGACTTCCTTAAGCACAGGCAGAAACTGTTTTCATAACCACTCACTGAAGAAGAGAGTTCTTGAGGAAGTGAAAGCCCCTTGGCTGATGTTTTAGAGGCATATTTCTTTAGAGGTCTCTTGCCTGAGGCAGAGTGGCAGGTACTTCCTTACCTCTAATGCTCAGCACAGGCAGAAGCTGTGTGCTCAAATCCCTGTCTCAATAGGAAGAAGCTATTCCACCTGGAGTCAGTTCTATCTGTTAAATAGAAATCAAAGGGATTCTCAGCAGTCAGTCCTTTAACTCATCACAAGACAGATTCTTTTAGTGTTACTCAAGTCATCCAAGGAAGTCCCTGCAACAGAAAGTGATTTACTGCTGAATTAAGCAAGACTGTAAATTCAAAGTGCAGACTTTACCATAAGGGTTTATGGGCTCTCAAATCAATGTAAACAATTTACTTCAAAGGCCTCTACCTGGATTGCAATTTAAGGCTGAAATAGGTTTCAATACTTTCTTGTAAGGTTAAATAAAATTGTCATGTTGATAAACCATCAATTCACATATTTCTGATTATTAAAACTATCTGACACCTCTTAGGAGTCACCCAAACATGTAGTTTACTGTCTAAGGACAAGTCCAACAGAAATTCCAGTAATTTGAAAGGAGGAACAGGGATGATAGAGAGGTTTATATATAATCTAATTAACTGGGTTACATGTTCTACAGATGCATCTATGGAATTTGCATTCTTCTTTTTAATTGGAAATAGATTTCTATAAAACACATTCTGATCACTGAATTACTTCTTCCTACTCCTCCCAGGTACTCCCACCAAAATACATATCCTTTCCTTCTCTCCCTCATTAGAAAATGAACAAATACATAAAAATCGCTAAAATGAAATCAGAATAGGACAAAACAAACAATCAAATGGGAAAAAAACAGCCAAAGAAAACGGACAAGAAGCATAGACAGATGCAGAGACACACGTTCACACATTAAGGAATCCTATAAAAGCACAAACTCAAAAAGTATAATGTATAAGCAAAGGGTTTTTTTTAAAAAATGCCTAAACAAAGCATTATGAGACAAAAATGGAACTCTCAAAAAATATTATTGAATTCATTTTGTGTTGGCCATCTCCAGCTGGTTTTGGGAACTACCCTTAGGTGTGGTTTGTATACCTTGAGATTCCATTGGAAAAAGGCTAAATTTTCTCTTGCAAGCAGTTATCAATTGGAGATAGCTTCTAGGCTAGGAATGGGAGCATGTGTCTATTTCCTCTCTTAGCTTTGGGACCCCACCTAGCTTAGACCTATGCAGGCCCTGTGCATTTTGCACAGTCTCTGTAAGTTCATATGTACATCCACATTTTTGTGTCCAGAAGGTCTTGTTTCCTTGGTGTATTCCATCCCACTGACTCTTACAATCTTGTCTTCTCTTTGACAGGGTTCCCTGATCCCTGAGCGGGGTATTTGATGGAGAACTCCAATTTAGAATGGTGTATTCTAAGGCCTCTCACTCTCAACACATTGCCCAGTTGTGAGTCTCTGCATTTGCTCCCATCTACTACAGGAGGGAGTTTCTTAGATGCTCGTTGAGCAAGACACTTATCTATGAATACAACAGAATGTCCTTATGAATCTTCTAATGGCTATGTACCTGTAGAAGAACAGCAGTATTTGGTTATCCTCTAAGTTCCTGGGCTATCTGGTTCTAGGTTCTTCACCCCTAGGGTAGTGTCAGGGATGGGTTCCACCTCATGGAATAGACCCTAAATCCAATCAAATATTGGTTGGTTATTCCAACAACATTTATGCCACTGTTGCACCAAAATATCTTACAGGCAAGTCACCACTGTATGCTGAAGGGCTTGTAGCTTGGTTGGTATTTACCTTTCCCCTTTGATAACATGCGGAGTACCTTGAAGTACTATCACACTAGTCAATAGGGCTGAAGGCTCCAGGTATCTACCAACTAGACAACTCAATTTTCAATGAGCTATGCAGGTTTCGTCTTCAGAAATAGCGTTTTCGTTTGTGGAGAGCAACCAATATCTTTGGCAATAGCATAGGTTGCGTGGGAGTTTCTACAAGGACCCCATTGGTCAGCAACCCATTTAGATGCAACTCATCCCTGGAGCTGGAGGTTTCATTTGATATTAAGGTGTCTAGTTGGGGCTTTGTCTCCCCTGTTATTTGACGATTCCTTTTAGATTTCTGTGTATATGTTTTAAGAAGATTTTATTGTAGTAGGTATCCATACAACTCTTCAAATCGCCCTTAGTTTTAGATGTCCCTTCCTGCATTCTCTCATTACTGCCTCTTTATTCCTCATGCTGTTTACTCCTCCTATTCCAGTCTCCTCCCAATCCCTGTCTATTCATAAATATATATTATATTTTCCCTTCCTATGGAGATCCTTCCCTCCCTTCTAATCTCCTATTCTATACCTAACTTCTGTGGCTATATGGGTTACTGCCTGTTTACCAAAGGCTTAACAGCTCATATCCATATATAAGAGAATATATACAACATTTGTCTTTTTTGGTCTGGGATACCTCACTAAGAATTTTTTTTTCATCCCCATTCATTTATCTGCAAATTTCATGGCTTTTTGTTTCTTTTTTGAAAGCTGAGAAATATTACATATATTTTCTTAATTTTTCTGTTGATGGAAATACAAGGTCTTCCCAATTTCTAGCTATTATGAATAGAGCAGCAAGGAACATGGGTGAACAAGTGTCTCTGTAGTAGAATGAAGCATCCTTTGGATATATGAACATGTGTGTTATAGCTGGATCTAGAGGGAGATGGAGTCCCAACTTTCCTAGGAACCGCCACTGATTTCCATAGTGGCTGAACAGCAACAGATAAGTGTTCCCTTTCATATCCTTGCCAGCGTGAGCTGTCATTTCTTCCATGGACTTTGGCTGTTCTCACAATTGTAAGATGAAATCTCAAAGTAGACTTATTTTATTTACATTTCCCTGATGACTAGGATGTTGAAATTTTTTTAAAAATGTTTTTCTCACTCATTTGTGTTTCCTCATTTAAGCACTTTCTGTTAGGATATGTACCCTACTTTTTTCAATTGGGTTATTTGTTTCTTTGATATCCAGGGTTTTTGCTTGTTTGTCCAATTCATTGTTATTGTTTCAGTTCCTTATATATTTTAGATATTAGCTTATATTGGATGTATAATTGGCAAGAATCTTTTCCCTTGTGTATCCTGCTGGTTTTCTGAATGATTGTGTCCTTTGCCACACAGAAACATTTCAGTTTCACTAGGTCCCATTTATTGTTAATCTTAATGCCTGCATTGTCAGTATTTTGTACAGAAAGTCTCTTCCTTTGTCAATGGGTTCAAGACCATTTGCATCTTTCTTTTCTATAAGATTCAGGACTGTGGTGTTATGCTGAAGTCCTTGATCCATTTGGAGTTGAGTTTTGTACAGGGTGATAATCATGAAAATTTTTGCATTCTTTTACAGGAAGACATCCAGTTTGTCCAGCATCATTTGGTCGATATGCAGGCTTTGGACCATGAATGCAAGAAGGGAACTTTTATCTTACCATTGTGTTCATATTTCATTGTTAAAAAAGTTTTATAGGAAAACCCCTCTTAAAAATTGATGATTTTTTTGTTTATTCCTTGGGTGAGGAGGATTTACAGAGTTAAATGATTATTAAGTCAGAAATGATGAGAAACTGGTTCAGAGACAGAATTAGACATTCTTTCCACAGGGCAGGGAACCCTGACTGCTCTTCAGACTGGAGAGGGAGGGGGAGAGGTGTGGGGGAGGGGGAGAGGAGTTGGGGGAGGGGGAGAGGAGTGGGAGGAGGGGGAAGGAAATGGGAGGCTGGGAGGAGGTGGAAATTTTTTTTTCAATAAAAAAAAGAAATGAAAGGGGCCAAATGACAATAAATCCACATTTTGCAAGGAAAAAAAAAGATTTTTAGAAAGTATTACCATTTTCTTTCTAATCTTAGGAAACTGCACTTCTGTGAGAAAAGAGTCAACAACAAACAGAATATAACAGAACTATTCTACTTATCTTCTTACCAACTTTCTCTGATATTAGTCTCCATGGTACAGAAATCTCTCTCTCTCTCTCTCTCTCTCTCTCTCTCTCTCTCTCTCTCTCTGGATTTTCGAGACAGGGTTTATTTGTAAAGCTTTGCAGCCTGACCTGGAACTCAGTCTGTAAACCAGGCTGGCTTTGAACTCAGAGAGATCCGTGTGCCTTTCCCACCCGAGTGCTGGGATTAAAGGTGTGTGCCACGACCGCAAGGCAAGGAATGTCTCTTATTTTGTAGAACTAATCCTAAGGTGCAAGTACAAAAAACGGAAAACAAGGTTTCATTAAAATATACTGTATATCCCTAGATTAAAAGAACACTTGAAGTATTTTTTCTTTAACACCTTTTGTAAGTAAAAGAAAACAAAAATATGAAATAGCCACTTTTGTTCTATGCTAGAGATGATCTCTACTTTCATTATCTTGATGCTTACACACACAGTACACAGACTCCTCCCCTGAGTAATGTCCTATCTTCCTAGCTTTCAGATGTAAAGTAGTTAATCTTTCAACAGAGTTTCATTTTCACATTATAAATTACATTTTCACTCTACAGAACAAAATTATGCAAATATGGTACTTACAAGTAGCAATAAGAGAAAAACATAGCTTGACTAACTAGTGGTTTAGGCTTTGATAGTCACACTTCATAGTTCTGCAGAAGGTTTGTTTAACTACAAACACTCCACGATAATTTGTCATTTTGAAGACACATTTAAAGCAATAGTAAAAGAAAAGACCTCTTAAATGATTACTAGCCAAAGATGTTATGAAGCCTGAGGAAACATTAGGAAAGCATAAAATACATAGTTTTCCTCACGTATTTCAGTCAAAAGTCTGCAAATGTGTATTCATTGTTGATTGACAAATACCTTCTATGATTCTGATATTTCATGTTTTCATATATAAAGTCTTGTAAAAATAATGATTCTGTAGTTAAAAATCCATAGTTAAAATCTAGTTTAGAACCAACAATCTGTCTCTCTGAAACATCTTATCAGATTTTGTCTTAGCATGTGAATATGATACCTATATAAACATTCATCTGTAAATATTCATCAATAGTGTTTATTATGTTCATTCTAATTGAAAACCTGTATTGTTTACCTGTCTATAAAATTGTTGACTGTGTACTTTAAGAATGCAAGAACTATCCCATTGATCACCAATCGAAAAAAAATGTGAGAACCAAATTTCTATAAATGGCCAGTGTGACTTGATTATTAATTAAGTATAAAAAATAGTCTTGGAGTTCAATTACTATGCCAATGACCTATTTTTTCTTTTGTTTGTGAGTGAGTGTGTGTAGGGGTGGGGCACATGCATGCAATATGCACAAGGAGACCAGGGATGGATGTCAGGTGTCTCTTAACCTCTCTCTAACTTGATATCTGAAACAGGGTCTCTCACTCAAGGACAGTCAAAAGGACATAGGTAGACAAGAAAAGTAAATCTGTGATCCCAAAGATGACAGCTTCTTGTTCCCGGAAGACATTGTGAGGTGAAGAAATGGAGGGTGGGTATCTAAACAGAAACAACAGGGGAAAGGGAAGCACTAATAGAGCCAATAAAACACCCAACGTAGAATCACTTTTATGCACTCCCAGCCTTAGGGCCCTCCCATTCCAAAGGGATAATGCTATTAATTTCACATTTTCCATGGCTTAGATATTCCATTCTCTGTCTCAGCAAACAAGCTCTCTTATCCTCTGCTTTCCCAACATAACACCTTATATTTATTGGGAGTTCTCATTCAAGATTTGAGAAGACCTTTACTCAAGTCATTTCCTGACTGTAAATCCTGGAGAAGAACTCAGAAGTATCCTAGGCGATCAGTAACTCCCAGGGCTTCTTCCAAATGAGAGATACCATCATTAACACTACTAGCACAGTGGGAGCAATAAGTTAGCCCCCACCCACCAAGAGTAGGATTAATAGGTGATCTGAGTTCTGGTGGAACCTGCAACTTGAACCTCATATGGCTGAATGTAGAGTTATCCATGGAGAACTAGAATGGAGTCTTCTGCAGTCCCTTTTAAGGCAAGAGACACTGCAAACGAGACCTCCCAAAATCGATCATCCTTCAGGGAAGGAAAGGTAAAAGCAGGCATATACCTCACTCTGTACACTTGGGAAAGGTTCATGGACATCTCATTCCTGCTCAATCAATTTTTTACCTCATACCAGCTCTTGGGCCCTTGAACTATAAATGGTTAAGTGTAGGCAGCTGAAGGGAGGAAAGACTTGCTTAATACTTTCTAGTGTTTCTTTAGCTATTTGAGCGTGTTTGCCAAACCTGAAGTTGTCTTGAAGATTTGCCAAGAGTACTTTGTCTGAAGTGGGAGGTACCTGAAAATCAAAAGGAGGCAGCTATAAGTGAGCAACAAGGAGGAAGTTCAGTTTTGTGTAGGAAAGATTAGTTGGATATTGACACACACACACACACAAACACACACGCAGAGAGATAGAGAAAGAGAACCAAGGAACCTTAGCTCTTTGTCTGGAACCCATGTGGTCATTCTGGGTTGGCAGAACAAATGCCCTCCTCCACAACACATGTCCCATCTTGCAGTCCAGGCTCCCCAATGTCCTCTTGTTTGCATAAAGTTCTCTGCTGGCTTTGCAAGAGATACTGGTCTGTAGAGGTGCCCAGGTGGAGTAGAGAGTAGGGTGATAGAGGCACTGACTTTGGAACAGCAGGTGGGGCTGCTGTAAATAACTAATCAGGTGTAAAATACTGCTTAATTATTCATTGGACCCCAAGTTTCTTCTCCAGCAGTGCAACATCCAAACATTCATTCATGGAGAAAGCATATCAATTGGTTTACAGGGATTTAAGGGATTTCCCCACCATGTGCTTCTAGCCCTAACGTGGTTATATTTGAGAAATTCATGCGGATTTGCATCAGCCTACGTGCTATCCAAGCTGCTGCCAGGAACAGCAAAAGGCAAAGAAGAATCAGCCTGCTTGTTTTGGGGCTTGGAATAATGGCTCCAATGCTCTTAATATCTAGAATTTCTGCCCGACTTCTATCTCCAAGATGCTTTTTTTTTTCTAACTGAAATACAATAGTCTCTCCATCTTTGTGGCCTGTTTTTTTTTTTTTTCTTGCCTCATTGAGCTCTGGGGAACCCTCAGTTTTGTTTTCGTTCCCCAGTTGCTGTGACGCAAACAGGCTGTGGAAAGTGAGCATTTCCTATTCCCTGGATTACAGGAACAGGTGGTAAATTATTCACTCAGAGTGCGTATTATGCTTATTTATGCTTTATAAAGTTAAGAAAATAAGATCAAAGGAAACATTTGCTCCAGAGGTTTATGTTGAACAGGTAGATCTTACAAAGACTAGCTAGGATTGGGAATTCATTAAGGTCACAGTATATTAACAAGTCACAGCAATAAGGACAAATAACCTAAATATGCTCTCCCTTCTATCAAGGTCACTAATAAGGAAGGGGAAGGTACAGGTATCCATGCCCACATTAGTAAAGAAATGACTAAATCTCCAAAAAACACTCTGGAGGGGAAAACACAGCAAATCTGGAATCTGCTTCATGTATCTTCTTACACCTCGAAGACGGGTAGTTGTCAGCAAAGGCTCCATGGACCACATCTCTAACACATTAGCATCTCTTTGACCCACAAGCACTACGGAAGAAATGCCAGATGCGTCTCTGCACAGGACTTGGCCTAAATATAAACTAAAAGATACAGAGGAGGCCTCCAGTGGAAATATAAAATCTAACAACAACAACAACAACAACAAAGGCTCCCCAAATATGACAAGATCCTAGCAAGTGTAGAAAGCTAGGTGGAATGGTTTGTTGATGGGTGACACTTACGAGGTTGATTGAAGAGCCGTGTGTTTTCTATGTATGTCACAATTTCTTCCAAGTGTTGTAATGAAACAATAGATGGGAAGACAGGGAATATCTGAAACCACACACTGCTATAGGGCCACCAGAACTAGAAAGGATTAAGCTCTGGGGATCTGAAATGGGACTGCTGTGTTCTGAGCACCTGGGGCAATTCTCCTTCTAGCTTCTTGCTTCCCATGGTTAAGGGGGTGTGACGATCTACTTTCAATACCTACCCTGTGGCCACATTTCCACTCCAGGCACTATCCTATTAGCCTGCTCCTGGCCTGGTTGATACTGCCAGGGCATCACCAGAACTTGGGATATTATTATTTTAGTGGCCAAGATGTCCATCAGTTGGGCTGTGGAGTCTTCTAACTTTATGATTCTTGTAACTATGATAACTTTTCCTCCTGATTAGTTAAACCCCACCCTGCCAGGGACAGTGTCTCTCTTCCTGTTGAAAATCCACAATTGTAGACTGATTTCTATGTTACACGTTACTTCTTGCAACTTTAAAAAACACTTGGCTTCATTGTTATACAGTGAACTGTACTAGGGAAGGTGGGTGTGAATACTAAACCTATTATAAAATGAGCAGAGTAGTAGACAAATAGCTGCAGCGGAATGCAGGCCCAACATGCTGGCCCAGTCTGAAAAGACCTCTGAGTCACATGTGGCCTGTTTCAACTGGGAGGCAGAGGCAGGCGGATCTCTGTGAGTTCGAGGCCAGCCTGGTCTAGAAGAGCTAGTTCCAAAAAGCTACGGAGAAACCCTGTCTCGAAAATCAAAAAAAAAAAAAAACAAAAAAAAAAAAAACCATCAACTGGGTGACGAAAGGTCAGGTCTCAAGGGTGAAGCTTATATACCCAGGAAATGTCTTACGAAAGGCCTTCAGCTTGCTCATCTGGGGACTAAGTAGGAATGAGATGGCCCAGAGACAAATTCATAAGGGAGGAGTAGGCACAGCTGCCATCTGTGCCTGGTTACTGGCTAGCAATTCCAGTTGTTCCCCTGAGATTCCTTTAAGTGACTAATGGGTTCCAGAATTAGACAGAATGGATTTAGGAATCTTGGCTCCCAGGCTTTCCCCAATAGGCCCTTGGCCATGTATATATGCCAAATCTGTCCTTGCTCTATCTGTCTCCTTCTCTAGATCTGTGAACTTGGATGTGGGATTAATGAGGCTGAAGCAGAGCTGTTGAAAGAGACAGGTGCCAGAACCTTGCTTGGTAAGCCACAGCCTCGTGGTGATACACAGTTAAATAGAAAGGGGTTAATTTAAGACATAAGAGTTAGTTAGTAAGAAGCCTGAGTAATAGAACTGACTGTTATAATTAATATAGTTTCTGTGTGATTATTTGCGTGGCTGAGTAGCTGGGAAATGAATGAGCATTCTCCATTTACAAAATGGTGCCCACTGTCTGGGGCATGGATCTAGAAAAGACATAAAAAAATTTTTTAAAAAAAAGCTTCTAAACCCACAAAAATGGGATCCAAGCATAGCTTTTTGGTAGCCACATTTTTTTTTAGATAGGCTCTGTTTGATGGCAGCAAGCACAGGTGCAGCTTCTTTAAGAGAAGGCTGTCAGAGTCTGCATTAGCAGCAAAAAGTGTATGGCTTCTTTAAGAGACAGCAGCTCTGGCTTTTTTGGGAGGTCCTGCACTTAAATGGGTTTTGTTAGCAGAGTGCTACTAGGTGCTAAATGGTTACACAGATCTGTTGCATCTCTGGAGCTGGGATAATAAGCATGGATCACTGAGCTGGTGGTCAACAACCTCTGCCATATCAAAAGGCCAAGAGAGGTGGAATGAGCATCCTGGATGGCTGCAACCAAGCTGCTTACCATTTTAAAAGAACTACTGGTCAGAAAATGATTACAGATATACAATAAGACCGATTTAGACAAAAAAGACCTCTGAATGAGTCACAGTGTTGGATAAATATACACAAGTTTAAGAGAGAGTGAAAAAGGGGTACAGAAAGTTATAAAGAAGTAAAAATAATGAAATAAATATTAAAAATAATAGAGTAAAAAAGTAAGCTATATAAAGATGAAAAATACACAGAGAGTCTGGATTATGTATATTATTGTCTTTTATTCGAAGTTTTTGACTGCAG
>JABTXL010012544.1:436871-459918 GCA_025134845.1 Neodon shergylaensis
ATATATATATATATATATATATATATATATATATATATATGTATATATATATATATATATAATTTTTTTAAACGTATTTTTCACTTCAAAACTTGAGTCTAAGGATATGTTATTTTGAGAAAGAGGTTTTGTTTGTTGTTGTTCTCACAGAAAATGAGAACCCGTGGATTGCTTTCAGGCTAATATGGTTTGATGGAACAAGACCTCCCAAAAGTTTTCTATGAACCCTAAAAATACTTTATCCAACAAATATCAGGGAGTAGTTTGGAGAAAACTATGCCCAAATCCAAAATGATTGTTTATAAATGATTGTTTACATTTAAAGGGGGTTAATTATAAATGGTTAAATGGTCACAGTTAAGCACTTTCTAAAATAAGGGGGGAAATAAGATACGGATATGAATACTTTGCATTTGTATAGATCTTGGTCTATTGTTACAAATTTATGATCAATTTTGTTACACTGTTTATATGTATTTCTGATCTTGGTCAAGATACTGTGCTTGTGCAGTTCATTTGAAAATGTAATATATAATTAAGAAATACAGATTAATAGTAGTTATTTATAATAATCAAACTTTTAGTCATGTTAGTTAGGTTTTCTAGATATACAGTAAAATATTTCAGTTAGATAGATAATCTTCAATACTTCAAAGACCTATGGAATATGGCTTTTAAAATGTTTTGAGAACTTATACTTTTCTTGATAGACACAGTTGGTTCTGGTAGCACCAGTTACTTCAAGAGGATGATGTGCTTCGAAGAGGCTCCTTATGGAGTTTGCTAGTCATTTGGGCAAGAAACTGCTCTTGCCTGTACTGCTTGACAGTATGCTGTATAAACTGGACATGCAGGAACCACAGAAAAGTAACTACTGAACTTGCCTAAAGAAGGGGAGTTAGCTCTTTAGGGTTTCTGCTTCATGAAAGAATCTGCCAGACATTCTGCAGGATACAGAAGAAAGTGACTGACAAACTACCAATATAGGAAAAGCAGTCTTTGAAATTTTCTGCTTCATGGAAAAGATGCCAGATACTATGGGCCTGTAGGCTGAAGATGGTACAGAAGAACTCCGGGTAACTGTCTAGGCAGTGAGATGTCTCTGTCAATTCTAGAGTTTTGGAAGTTACTTACAATGGACTTCCTGTTTACTTAGGTAATATTATATCCTTCTGGGGTCTTTGTAAAGGCTGTTGTTATCCTGATTTCTTTCTAATTAGCAATCTTTTCATATAGTTTTTAATTTGTCTGACATAAGCCACTCTCTGCATTAACATATATTTGAGTCAACAGTCAGCAATATTGGAAACTGTCAAGAAGCTTAGGTGCTACTTTTATATTAGCATATTATAATGACCACTGTTTTAAATAGGTAGCTAGAAGCATAAGCAATCAGAAGTCATTTGATCTATTTGCAAGGATTTTGGGTTTCTTGGAAGTAGGGCTCCATAACTTGCAAGTACAAAATCATATGATCATGTGATCAATAGGCAGCAAAAGCCAGAATCCCAAGAAGACAAGTCAGTGCTCCAGACCGCTGCTCTGCTCTCCAGACTACCACTGTGTAGACACCAGATGATTCCAGGAGAAGCTGTGAGACTGAGAAGATAAGTCATGTTCTTGATAGTATGAGAAATTACCTATAAAGCAAAATAATAATGACGATGGTATTACTAATATTCAGTTTCCTTTAGAGGTTTTGCTGACAGATCAGAAAGATGAATGCAGCTCATCCCTCTAGAATATTTAATGACACATTTCATTTTACAAGAAGCAATACACACTTCATTTTAATTTTTCCATGTGGTTTCATTAAGATGTGGGAGATCTTCTGGCACTTAAATTTATTTCAATTAGCTATAATTATTATTTTCCTTTTGAGTCTCACCTTATATCAAATTAGTTAATGGAAATGCTTTCAAATTGGCTTCATTTCACTCCACACTAGATGCTCTTAGGGCATCTTTGTGTTCCATCAGGAAAATACCTCAAATACATTTTTACTTTTAACATTTACTTAGCCAGAAACATGGATCATTTACTCTTCAAATAAAACTTTCAACATAGAATGTAGCACCGTTTAAGATATTGGTATCACCAGCCCCAATGGATACTTCTACAACACAGCTCTTGTACCTAAGACTGAGGAAATATTGCAGAAGAGTGAGGTGAAAGTCTTAAAGGGCCAGGACACCCTGAAATCTGCTGTGATATGCTGTCTCCTAGAATAGACAAGAAGCTTCACCAAATGTTACTTCAACAATGTGGCTGTATAGACAAGACCTGAAACAGGACAACACCAACAGACATGCTCATATGAGATGAGGAAACCTCACGGTCTCAAGCCTAAACAAAGAACTTACAGGCAACTAAGGAATAACGAGAGCAGGAGAAATCATCTACCTCTGGAATGAGCTCCATAATTGGTTATCCAATACCGAATGGTCAGCCCTGAATTCATAAACATATCAGCAACATTGAATGGACTGAGCAAGTTGAATTTATGTATTTTTACATCTGTGTATATGTGTGTGACAATAAAAATTACAAAAACAATTTAAAAAGAGGCCATAAGTTTGAGAAGAAACAAAAGGAAAAATGGAAGGTGTTAAAAGAAAGCAAAGTAGAGAAAATATTTAATTTCAAAAAGCTAAATATATATGTATGTATGTATGTATGTATATATATATATATATATGGTATGAGCACTTAATTTCCCCCCAGTGATCATGACTGGTACTGGCACTTGCTGAATGTCTTTGCTGATAGTACTAAGGACAGTGATAAACAGCTCTGTCCCTGTTGAAAGTCTCAAGAACTCTTCCTGTTATTTTTCTGTAGCAGAATAGTGCTTCATTGTCTTCATAGGGCACGTTTTTAACCAAGTTTCTCAGTCTATGTTTACTTGTCTAATTGTTAGCTTTGTGCATAGTGCTGCAATAAGCGCCCAGCACACACAAGAAACTTGTGCTAGCTGACTAAATCTAAATAGATCCCACTCTTCCATAAAGCGAATATATATAAACCAAGACGACCAATAAGTGTCTGAAATAATGTTAATCATCACTAACCACAGGGCAAATACAGATTAAAACTACAATAAGATATACCCCCACTCCAGAACAATGGCTGCTACTCTTGAAAACAATCAATAACAATTACCAGAGAAGATCTGGAGGAAGGAAACTGTGCACACCATTGGTTTGAATGTAAGTTAGTGAAGTTATTATGAAAAACTGTATGGATGGATTTTTTTCTAAGGAATTTAAAGCTTGAAATACATAAGATCCAGCAATATATCCGAAGGAATGGAGGGTTGGGAGGGATAGACCTTCCATGTTCATCATCAACACTCATGTAGAGCCTTACTTCCTTTTGAGGTAGGGCCTGGAAAAGTGGAAGGCAGGAGGCTGAGCCCTTAGGAGTGCATCAGGGCTGCCTTACAGAAGTGCTTTGCACCTTAGTTGGTGACAACTCTAAGACTAGGTTGTTGCCTGCAAACTTAGGGGGCTCAGCATTCCCTTGCGTTCATCTCCCTGTGGACCTTTGCCTTGGGCTCTTGGTCCATGCATGGAGCAATAAGAGGCCTTCAGCAAAAGTCTCTTGAATTGAGTTTCCGGTCTTCAGAAGTATGACTGTTACTGCAAATAAACCTCATTTCCTTATTAATATCCAGTGTCTGGAATTTTGCCATAGAAACATAAAATGGCCTAAAACATGGCCCTATCAACTATTCTGCAGTTTCAAAATGTCCCAGTTTGATTCCACAGAACTGAAAAAAAAATTTTAAATCACAACTATTTATTCAGAATTTCTTGGATAATTATAAATGGAGTACCAAGAGTTGGAACAAGGACATCAGGAAACATTTCTGCTAGCAACATTATTGGCTATCATACATCATTAAAAAATAATAAAGTGTGCATTTATTGGGTGAATTTATAAGAATCCAAAAAGAAAACCTTCTGACAAACATTGCCATGCTGACTAATAGTTGGAATGTGCTTTGTAGAGTTCTCAAAGAAGTTTGTGAGAAAGTGTTACCCTTTTTGTCTCCTTCTGGCTTGTGTTTTTTTTTTCAGTTATTTTAGCCAGTGTTTTTTTTTCCTCCAAGCCTAATAATATTTTTTATTAGTCTCCCATGTGAAACCAATGGGTTTAGATGCCCTCCGAGACATCTGAATGGAAATTACAGTAACAGCCATCACGTGGAATTAGTAGTGTCATCTTGACATAGTCTATTTACTTTTTTTTCTTTTGTAATTGGTTCTTCTTACCACACAAAACTATTACCCAATACAGTCCTAAAAACAAAGGAAGCTGTAGCTGGATTACATAAGACACTGACAGCAAAGCTGAACGGGGTGCTCACCTTGATAGCCAGCACCTGCAAAGGCTAAAGACTAGGTAAGAAACTGTTGAACTGCTGGAAAAGGCAGATTTAGCAACAATCTGTGCGTGTGTGTGAGAGAATGCCCACGTTTGTGTGTGGAGGTCAGAAGGGAAACTGTGAGAATTGATTCTTTCCTTTTACTATGTGGGTCATGATAATTGAACTTAGGCTGTAAAGCTTGGGAGCAAATGCTCCTTCATGCTGGGCAAGCTTCTCCATTCCTGCACAGTATTTCTCATGTGAGCTGAACTAAGTAAGCATGGATTGTCTTGGTAAATGAATGCTGATCTTCTGATTTCTGGTCAATACCGGATTAGAGCTAAGCTTTTCCAATTTCCAACGTTATAAGATAAATATGAAACCTCTCAGACAGATTTTTTTATGTTAGATTATTGATATTATAATTTATAAATTTTACATCGTGTTCATTACCCAAATATTAGAATTATGGATTTTTTTATTTTTATTTTTTTATTATTCATGAGAGAATTAATATGAAGTATATTTTATTAGACTCTTGGGTTACTTGGTTTTCATATTGTGGGGGAATAATCTAAAACCAACAGACTTTTCACAAACTCTGACTGACCATGCAAGAATCATACAAATAATCTTTCAGGGAGCCTCCAGCCTTCAATCCACACCTGTTCTGAGGATTTAGATTGCACATCTGGAATGAACATCTGGATTGCACATCTGGATTGCACATCTGGATCACACCTCTGAAAATTAAAGATCATCGTTAGAGTCAGAAGTTTGAGTATGAGAAAGCATAGCAGAGACTTCTCTAATGGTACAATTTCCTGTCTCTTCTCTAAGTAGACAGAGAACTACTTTTCAGACAGATTTTAACTGTTTAAAGCACCCAAAAGAAGTCGGCATATGATGCCATAGGACTAGCAATGTGTGAAGAATCGCTCACCTTGTGTGTCATTATCAACCCTACATAGTGAACTTTTCCCAGATGTTTCCCACCTCCTAACCCACCCAGTGTCTTTCCCTTTCTTAAAACAAACAGAAAGCAAAACCAAATAACAAACAGGGAAAAAAACAGAAAAAAAATCAATAAACCAAAAAGGAGTCATAAAAATAAGAGAAATTTAAGAACACTAAAAGCAGATTTTGAAAAATTCGGTAAGACAAAAATTACCAAAATAAAACAAAACACACATGTTGTCTATTTGTGTTGATCACCACTCCAGGGTATGGCCACGTCCTGCTATGGAGTGGGGTTGATATACCCAATGATACTCCATTGGAGAAAACTGATTTTCCCTTTCCCAGCAGGGGTCAATGGCAAATGACTTTGTGGTTAGGGGTGGGACTTTGTGTTTACTTCTTCTAATAGAATTTAAAGGAATATTTTTCCAAACTTGAGTAGAGAACAAACCGAAAACTTAATGAATTAGTAAAAGACAAGATTGACAACACATACCTTGAAAAACAGTATGCCTTGATAAATTCAGTGTCTCTTAGGACTTGGCAGCCTATTTGGGGCACAATTCACAGTTTCTCTCCTTCCTAACTCTCACTTAAGACTCTATTAAATCATAAAGATCAAGGCCTCCACTGATTTCCTTTTCCTGGTAAATAGAAAAGACTTTCCATTTTGTCAAACTTTGGAAATCAGACATTGGTATTTTTCTTATAATTATTGTCAAGAAACATTTCCTTGAAGGCACAGAACTGACTGCCACTGGAAAACCTCAAAACACTTTTGTCCATTTTTAATATCCCCAGAGACTGTGTCCCTCTGCCACCTCTGTAGCAAGCTGCCACAAAAACATATTGAAACAAATTAAAACTAGCAATCTGTGCTGCGGACACCCTGTACCCTACAGAGCAGCCTGAAGGAGCGCCACTGGAGCCACTGGCGCCACTGGTAGAGTTCGAAGTTAGCTGCAGTTAGACTGAGAGGCCTTTTTTCTGTGCTGATGTTTGGTATGGCGCTTCTTTTTGCCGAAGGTCCTCTATTTCAACATACTATTTATTTGAAAGGTCCCTTGGCAAATTGTTCCGAGAACCCACTATTTTCAGACTTTTTAGAAGCAGAAAGGTTCTTCCTCTCATCTCTTAATGGTGTATCTCAGTCAAAGGAGGGAAACAAAACTTTTCAAAGATAGCAATGGAAGCAATTGAAAGGGTGATTAAATAGAAGCAGTCTTTGTGCAGGTGGATTTTATTCTTCTAAAAATAATTGAGAATGGAGTAACTAAAACATAAGAGATAGGGAGATCCAAACTGATGGCCTCTGCTTTATGTCACAGGGAAGGAAAATGGGATGATTTGATCATGTAAATTAGCAGAGAAGGGAATACCAGCTCAAGGTGACTAAGCATTTAACTGAATAAAACTTACAGGCATGGGAGAAGGAATTGGAAGCTCAACAAATATTATTTAGTATTACAATGTACTGGTAGGTGGACAGGAGATTGCAAGTCAATGTCAGACAAATGAAACAAATTCAAGCTTTCCCGATGAGGTCTCGGAGCACATCCGAGTGGGAAATGAGAAGTCTTCATACTGGAGTGCTACCTTCTAGCCAGATAGAGAGGACACAAGAGATGCCAAAGATTTATCAGATAGATAGGAAATATGTAAGGCAGAATATGATGACATCCAATCATCCATGATTTATGTTATAAATGTTGTGAAATCCGGTAGTAGAAGAATAGAGAAACTTTGATCCCTGATGGTGATAGCAGGCACTTCACAAAAAGACCACGAAGTGTAACATGAAGGCTTGTGGTCTGTAACCCAATAGATTCACTCAGCATACCTACATAGGGTTTATTTTTATGAGTCAAGAACACTAAATAATAGAAAGACCTAATTACCATTGTGAATTTCTTGAGGAAAGTAGGTGCTTACCACATTTAGAGTTGCAGAAAATGTTGCACTGTTCAACTATCAAGGGAACAAACTAGTATACAAGACTGTCAATTCAGTATTTAATCAAAATGATCTATGAAGCTTGTCAAAGTGTTCATACAAATTTTCTGACGTGGGTTTGTCTCTTGCTTGCTTAATTTCCTCCACCTTTAAATTACAAGTCTTAGAGTGACATTAGTTTGATGAGATGCAAACACCTTTGGAATCACTCGAGCAGTGAAAAATCTCCCATTTGATCCCTCTACACTCATTTTTTGCTTCCCTGTTTCAGTTAGTTTCCAGCTCATTTCTGCTTCATTCGCCTCTATTTAGACATGGTAAACACAGTCAGCTGATAATGATTAAGCATCAAAGGATGAGAATGCTTTAAAAAAAATTTGACTTAGCTTCTTTTTTAATTAATTGAGTTATTTATTGAAAACTTTTTCAATGAAGCCTTCAGTCAGAAGATAGTTCAAGATAGTCAGAAGATACTACAAAATAAGGCAGTTAAGGTAAAAGTGTTCTTGATGCTTTCTTCATTCAGAGAGAATTCCATCGTCACTAGAGTTTAATTGACTTAAGTCATCAGAAAGAGAAACTACCCTGAAACAACACATTATCTCCAAAGTGAAATTTAGTTTGCTCCTTTCTTCTTTCTTTTAATATATTAATTTTATTCACAGAAAAATCCTATTTTATCTCTAAATATTGATACATAGTTAATATCTTTCCAATATATTTTGTCAGTTTCCATTTTCGAGGTGGGACTATATATGTTTTTCTTTGGAGTCACCTTATTACTTAACTTCTTTTCTCATACAATATATCCTGATTACAGTTTCAGCTTTGGTGTTGAACATAATCCCTTGTATGGGCTAACTTCAATTTATTTTTTATAAGAATATATAAAATAGTAGATTTCTATATGGATTTTTTCAAACACTTTTAGAATTAAGTTATCACTTCCCCAAAGCTTCTTCTCTGTGTTCTATCTTCAACTACCTCCCCTAATACCTTTCATCCCCATTTCACCAATGGCCCATTTCTCCTTCTCTGAACCATGGGTACTCCAAATTCAACACAGAAACAACATCTAGAGATTCATTGCTAAGATTCACATATGAGTGAGAATGTGGTGTTTGTCTCTTAGAGTCTATGCTACTTTGCTTAAGTTAATGTTATTGAGCTCCATTTGCTTACTTGCAAATTTCATAATTTCATTTTTTACAGCTAAATAAAACTTCACTTTATATAGGTACCACACACATTTTATTATGTATTCATCAGTCAATGAATGTCTATCTTTTTCCATGTTCTAGTAATTATGAATAGAGCTAAAAACATGAATGAGCATGTATCTATGTGGTAGGAAATAGAGTTTGTTGAATTGTTTGTGTTTCCATATAAAACTTAAGATCAGATTTTCAATTTTTGTAATTAAATATGCTGGAATTTTGATAGAGATGGTATAGAGTTTGCAGATTGCTTTCAGTAGGATGGCCATTTTCACAATATTAATCCTATCAATTCATAAGCATTGGATCTTTATATCTTCTCATATTTCCTTCAATTTATTTTTTCATTGTCTTAAAATTTTCATTGTATAACTCTTTTGCTGCCAACATTTTTTAATGCTATTATGAATGAGATTGTTTTTCGGATGTCTTTCTTTGTATGTTTGCCATATTTTTATAGGAAGGCTAGTAATTTTTGCATTTTTACTTTATATTCTGCTATGTTAATAAATGTTTTTAACAGCTGTGGCAGTTTTATGGTGGCATTTCTAAGGTCTTTCATGTACAGAAGTATATTATGTGCAAATAGGGATACTTTGACATTTTTCTCTCCTTTATTGTATCCCTTTTCTCTTTCCCTTAGCAAAAATTTAAGCACCATATTGAACAAAATTAGAGGCACTGGACATTCTTGGTTTGTTTTTAATTTTAATGGAAATCTTTCAAGTTTCTCTGATTAGCACAGTGTTGGCTTGTTGAGGTATGTCTCCATCTACCTAGATTATCTAGTAGCTTTATATCATGAGAGAATTCTGGTTATTATTAGGAGAGGATCATATATTTTCTGTAATCAAATCTATCTATCTACTGGGTTTCATCTACTGATTTATATATTTGGAACCATCTCTCAGACAATATCATTTTGATCATGGTGGGTGATATTTTGATGTGATCTTAACATTTGATTTGTAAGTATTTTATTGAGAAATTTTGTAATATGTTTATCAGTATCTTTTATTGGTTGAGTCTTTGGCAAACACATGATACATTATTATAAAATGCTCTGTGGTAGATACCTAGAATTGATTTGTCCTGAGAAGTTGTATGCAACTACTTTCATTTTACTACCCGTCATATCTGAGCTCCTGGGAGTGACATTTTAAAATCTTTGCTTCTATGAATTTTACATTTTTTATTTGCTATACACATGATATTATTATTGTCTTGTGTATGGCTTATTTAATATAGCACAATGCCTTCCGTGTTCATCCATGTTCCACAACAGACATGACTTAAATTTTTTTTTAAGTTTTGAGGCTGAATGGCATTCTATTACACACACACACACGTGACACACACACACGTGACATACACACACACACGCGCAACACACACACGCGACACACACACACACACACACGCGACACACACACACGCGACACACACACACGCGACACACACACGTGACACACACACACGACACACATGCGCGACACACACACACGCGACACACACACACGCTCGACACACACACACGCGACACACACACACGCGACACACACACGCGACACACACACACGCGCGCGCGACACATTTTCTTTCTCAATATATTTGATGATGAATGTATAGGTTCATTCAAATCTTGACTATTGTAATAAGGCTACACATTAGACACAGGAATGCAAATGTCACTTAGACATACAAAATTTGTTTCTTTTTGGTATACACACAGTCCTGAGAATGCTGGCTTATATGGTAGCTATAATTTTAAGTTTTAAAATTTTTCATATTGTTTTACAAAGACTATCCTAATTTATTTTCTCAACAATAGTGGTCAAAAGTTCTCTTTAAGTGATCTTACCACACCCCACAATACTCTTGTTCATACAAGCAATCATATTTAAATTCTGTGAGTTAAAAATAAAAGATGTCAAAGAAGGAAGGGATTTGTTGGGAGGAAGCAGCAGCTCCATGAGGGAGGGCAGTAAGAGCGGGTGATGGACTTCAAAATGACCAAATATTGAAACACAGAAGTGTTGGATGGGCACTGCTTGTTCATCCTGGCCACCCAAAATTAAAATAACCACACAGAAACTGTATTAATTAAAACACTACTTGGCTCATTAGCTCTAGCTTCTTATTGGCTAACTCCTACATCTTAATTTAACCTGTTTCTATTAATTTGTATATCGCCATGTGGCTGTGGCTTACTGGGTAAAATTCCCAGTGTCTGTCTCCAGCAGCTGGCTCCATGGTGTCTCTTGACAATGCCTTTCTTTTTCCCAGCATTCAGTCCAGTTTTCCCTGCCTACCAAGTCCTGCCCTATGAATAGGCCAAGACAGTTTCTTTATTCATTAATCAATAAAAGCAACACATAGACAGAAGGGCCAATAAAATTTTTAAAATTAAAATTTAAAAATCACTATAAAGAGTTTTTCCTTCTATATCCTCACTAATACTTATTATTAATGTATTCTAATCTGTCTATTCTTGCTTTTAGAGCCTAATTTTTTTAGAGCCACATTAATGCAAATCATTGTACAACACAATGTTGTGAAGTTTCCACCTAATTGTCATTTCTATTTTTCTAATAGGTTACTTGCTTTCTGTTGTTGATTTAAAGATGAGGTCTCTCTTTGATGCCCAGGTTATCATAAAATTCCTGGACCCAAGTGGTCTTGCTTCAGATCCAGAGTAATGGTTCCAAGTCTTTGTCAATACATTCAAGTTTTCAGGTAGATAAACAGTTTCACATTTCACATTTAAGATTTAATCTAGTGTGGTTGGTTTTCCTGTGGTATGAGATCAACATCTACTTCCCAGTCTTTTGTATGTGTGTCCTTTTGTCCAAAGAGCTCTCAATGAAGTAACTCTTTATTTCCTCAGCTGGTATTAATGAAAACCTTTTGTGCAGGGATTCATCTCTGGCTTCTACATACTTCATGTTATGGCAGTGCCATGTTGGTTTTCATTATAGTTCTACATTATACTTTGATATTTAGCACTTCTTTTTAACATAGTATTTCTATGGTATTTAGGGTCTCTTGTGAATCCAAGGACAATTTAGCATATTTTTTCTACTTCTCTAATACTAACACTACAAATATTTTTATTTAATATTAATATAGGCATATAATGCGTTTTTATCAAATTCACCCTTTCCTTCCCCTCACATTCTTCCCCTCTCCCTACCTCCACTTTTATCTTCCAACTCCTAGTATTCTGTTCTTGGTTTTCTTTTGTTTTACTTTTTCATGTCTTTAATCATTTTCTGACAAAATGAAAATTATATCATCATTGCCAGTCTTTTAGAGGTTGAAAGAGTCCTACCCACTCCTAGTTTCCAGCACTTCTTCCGAGGACAGCACTATTAAGAGTGGCACAACTTTCTTACTCTTGCCATAGCAGAGTTTCATTGGTGCTGCCTGTGTGTGCACTTGGAACCATCTAACTAGGATGTAGGTAGCCTCCTGGGGTCCCCTTCACCGAAGAAAACTAACTATCCCTCCCTCAGAAGCTCTCAATACCCTCCAAGTCTCAGGGTTCATCACCGAACAGGAAACAGAAAGTTTATAAGAGCCAAAGGGCCTAAAGTCTGCATGTCAACAGTATTTGATGAACTCACAGCCGCTGGAACTACAAAGCCCCATCAAGCCAGTCGAAAACACCAGCGTGGATAAAAGGTTCCTGAAGCCACACCACTATCTGAAGAACTGTGCCCAGTTCATCCTAATATTTTCATAACAGCTGACTAAACCATCGGGTGTATTGACTCATGATGGTGTTCTAAAAAACATTTTTTTAACGACGTCTAGACTACTGAAATGATCTTCTGAGTAAAATAGCCAATCACATTGTCAGATTAGAGTACATTTTCCCTCATCATTTTACATATCATTTCTATGAATATTGTGAATTAATTAAATTTCCTAAGCACTAACAGGATATCAGAATAAAATTGCTCTGCTAGTTCTTTGGAGAGGGATCATTAGATTGCAACACCATTAGATTAACAGCTTCATTGTGTGAGAGGAATAGGGAAGCCATTTAATTTGCAAAAGTGATAAATGACTCTGATTTGAGTTTCAATCCATCAGTAAGCACACATTTAAGAAAGAATATAGTTTAAATCTTCAAGATTTAGAACCCTTTTTTACATCAAGGCTGTCCATTATCTGCAGTTTAATGGAACATCAAGTATCAGCAACAGAACAATACATCTACCAAAATTAACTTCTTAAAAAATATTTGACTAAGCAAGTAGTGCTTAAAATCTGCACTTGTATGTTCTCTTTCCCCACTGCTAATGACTATAGCAAAATGCTGATTTGGTTAGCTCATAGATAGTTTGATAAGCTAAACATAACAATCAGATGTTTCGAAAACACAAGGGTTAAAACAGTTTCACCTTTAATAAAACATACAACAATGTACATTTCCTCAAAACTATGTTATTTCCTTATTGGAAGTACTTATTTAGAGATGCTTTCATGAATTTCTGATTGCTTATTCCAAGTCGCTTGCTAGTCCCTGGAGGTGCTTCTGAAGAGCCTGGGGTCATGTTCTTAGCTTTGCTATATACTCATCTTGAGGTTTGGGTTGGCAGCTAAAAGGGGCAAACAGCTGTGAACAACTGTCTGCTGACTGACTGCGATGTTGAAGGAGAAGGGGAGACATGCTTCACCCGCACAGTTTTTCCCAGCAACATTCTAAAGGTCTTGGAAATATGAGTCTTTGTTTATTAGACCGTACATGCAATTAGACACAATTGCCACATGGTTTTACATTTGTCTTTGTTTCTCTTCTTTCTGATTTTTGGTGGTTTGTCAGATGCAATAACTGCCATTTGGCATCAGTCTCAGCAATCACCAAGCCTGGATTGTTGCAGGAATCTGGAACCAGCAGGACTTTTGCCAAAGTGCTTTTCATACTATAGCCCTGGGAATATCATGTTATGGCATCTTCCCAGGTTCCTCCTTGGCTAGCTCATTCTTGAGCATATCTTATTTCCTCAAGTCCTTTCCTCACCTACTCAAGCAGGCTCTTGACTTCCTTTCAGCTGATTGCCCATGAAGGCTTCCCAAGGTGTTCCGTTTAGTAGCCCTATTAAGAGGTTAAGCTCCACAGGAATTTCCTGTCTGATCTTCCATCCACAAAGGTTCATCAGTCTGGATTTTACAAGTTGGCTTTTGCCATCTCTGGCACTGAACTAGCTCAGCCCATTTGTCATTTTGAGATGACTTTAGCTTAATTGTTGTCTTTCTCCTCATCACAAAGAAGGAAAAAGAAATGCTTCTGTTTGCTAGTCACAGAAAACAAAATAAATGAAGATGCATCCCTGCTGATTTTTTAAATAAATCTCCTAACTCCCTTCGTTCATGTAAGAAGAAAACCCATCACCTGATGTGGCAGGCCACCACACCGGCCATAGTTCATCACACAAACCACAGTATATTACATTGCCTGCAGTCCATGGCACTGACCACTGCATATATTAGGATATGTCATTGTTACCCATGTCACTGCTCTCAGAAATTACTGAGTATAAATTTAGAACTGAATTCATTTGTCTAGTTTTGCTTGGCTGTTTTAGTAACTTAGATGCAGTGGAACCAGTGATTCGGTGTTTCAACAGAATGCAATGGGGAATATTTTTTTTTTTTGAATTTTCGAGATAGGGTTTCTCCGTAGCTTTTGGTTCCTGTTTTGGAACTAGCTTTTGTAGATCAGGGTGGCCTCGAACTCACAAAGATCCGCCTGCCTCTGCCTCCCGCAATAGGGAATATTTTAAGTGACCGGAACTATGTCAGAATTACTAGCTCAGGCTGAGTGGAGTTTAAGAAAGGCTGTCTGTGCAAATGCACGCTTGCTCTGGGATGGGTCTGTGCACACGTATTCAGGAAGTAGCTATAAATTTTTGTGTGTGTGATAACTGCCACTGTTTCATTTCAACTTTTTAAAAAGACTTATTTACTTTTATGTTTTATGTGCACGAGTGTTTTACCTGCATGCAATCGGTGTACCATGTGTGTGAAGTATTATGGTGGCCATAAGAGGGCTTTGATCCTTGGGAATTGGAGTTACAGATGGTTCTTAGCTGTCAAATGGGTGCTCGGAACAGAACTTGGGTCCTCTAAAAATGTAACAAGTACTCTTGACCATGGAGTCATCTTTCCTCCAGATCCTCATATGATTTCATAAACGATTTGACTACAAATTCTGCTGAAGATGACTGAATAGTTTATCACAAGTATTGTTCCATATATAAGTTATAAACTGTAGAACATTAAATCTACTAAAGAAAAAATTAGACTCAGTGAGAAAACTTGTCCTAAATATTTTTAACCTTTAAGATAATTATGATAGTAACTAGACTTTATCTACATAAACATGGGTCACTTACTAAGTGGTGTGTATCCAACAGCTTTTTTTCAAAACTTTGTAGGGTAGATTATTGCATTATTCTTACTTCTAAAATAAAAACCCAAACTCAGCAAAGATAAACTCCTACCTCCAGTACACAACTGAAGCATAACAGGAATGGACTTAGGATACTAGACTGCTTAACTCCAAACATGTGAAACAACTTGCCTATCTGCCCACATACCACACCGTTCCCCTGATTCTCTACACCCCAGTAACTTTGCTTTAACTCACTTTCTGTTTCCCTTTCGGTGCCCCCACACCTCATGGTCTCTACAGTATTCTGACCATTGTAATAGTTTGTAACGAAATACTTACACTGTGGTTACTTGACTCGCATTCCTTTTTCTCTCTCTTGGCAAGACCAATTACCACATCTAACTGGCTCAAAATTATTTGGGAAGCGAAAAAATTGAGTAGTTGAAACACTCGGGCTTCACTATTCTATGTTATTGTGGATATGTTATTTAACTTTTTTTTCTCTTTCAATTTGCTATACAATAAGAATAATAATAGTATCTATTTCATGAAGTCATTTAAAATTAAATGAGTAGAAGAATAACCTATTTAAACTTTCTTAATAGCAGCAGGACTTAATCATTAGCTACCATTATTAGCTACTTAATTATTATGTACTAATATGTTTACCAGACACTGACACCCGCCATAGTGGATGCTAGGTAATAAACTCAACAACTATTATTTTAAGAAATGCATGTATGCATGGACAGAAGAATTGGCAAAGTGTTCAATTATCTGAGTTATTTTAATATCTTCTGTGGTTTTGTTATGAGCACTAGCTGCTCGCTCTTCCAGAGGGCCTCAATTAGATTCCTAGCACCCACTTGTCAACTAAGCACTACAACTTCAGCTACAAGGGACCTCATGTCTTCTTCTGGCTTCCAAAGGCACTGTATGCATTTGGAATGATGTATATAGATGTGTGTGTGTATGTGTGTGCTCGTATGTAGGTGTGTGTATGTCTGTGTGTGTCTCCACAAAAATACGCTTACATATATAATTAAGTTAAAAGTTAAAACAAACAGAAAACCAAAATGAAGCTTATAGTTTTAAGGCAGGGTCAAGTGGTGACTCAACAAGTACCAGAACTCAATCCTGATAGGTAAGAGGAAGCTGCATCAGGACTCAGAAGTCTACTCATTGGCTAAAGTTCTTGCTGTGCAAGCACTTAGATTTGAGTTCAAAGACCTCCAAGCTGTATTTAAAAATAGCTGGTCATAGTACCATTTGCCTGAATCCCTAATGCTAGGTGACAGAGACCGACAGATCCCTGAGGCTTTCTAGCCAGTGAGTCCACCTTAAGTGACCAGCTTCAGGTTGAATGAGAGACTTTGTCTCTAAAATACAAGGCAGAAATGCAATTGAGAAGGACATTCCAATTTAAACCTCTGGCCTTCCATGCAGCAGCATGTGCAAATCCACACACACACGTATGCACACACACACACTGAAAGAATAAATTGTCTCAACTAAGAGGAAAAGTGAAGGAAAGTCACAAAAAACTTGAATTTTCCATATTTCTTTTAAATCAGTCAAGTATGAGGGTTGCTAACCAATGAACTGCTCAAGGTAGTCTGCGGTTCCTTGAAGCCTGACTAAAACCTACAGACTCATTCCTGACTACGAGTCCCTGGTCACCATTTTCTCAGAGTATTTACTTGAAAAAGCTTCATTTGCATTGGTCTTACCCAGCTATGAACCCTACATACAGACCTTCAAGGCAAGATGTGTCTGTTAGTACATAATTGGCCTTAAGGTGTTTGCTAACCAACTTCTGCTTGGATGTGAACACTTCACAGGAGAAAATTCATTCATGTCTGGTAACAAACCTGGACGAAATCCCATGGCTGGGCATGTCAGAAGATCCAGTGGGAAAACGACTTCTGTTGTTTTGCTGAATTGACTGCCAGAGTGCACAGATGTGAGTCCTATTCCACTTTGACTAAAGACCAGAGAGTTTGAGCTCATTTCTACTCTTTCAGTTGTTGACAACAGGTGTAACTACAAACAAGATATCCGGACCTAGGGTGTGGTTACTTAGCGTTTTGGACGTTAAGATGGCACAGAGAGCTGAATCCACTCCACCTTGACCATAGGTCAGAGAACTCAAGCCCATTCCTGTTCCTTCATTTTAAAACAGAAGGTTTGACCCAGGGAGTGGCTGCCTACAGGATACTTGGTCTAAGGTGTATTCACTACATATCCTGCCCAAAATATCAGAACGCTTAACCCAGGAAGCACTGGCTTGATGTTTCAAGTACTGAAGCAAGTAATTGTTCCCATTGTCCTTTGTGTCATTTTAAAGCAGTTTTTTTCCCTTCCTCCCTGCTTTTTGTATTGGGGTATATAAATGTATGGTAAATAAATGTGGGTGGATTCGGTATTCAGTACTCACTGAGTTGCCCTCCTGAAACTATCCTATGCATCGATATTTCTTTTATATCTCTCTCTGTTCTGCCCAACATTTCTAATCCTCATGCCTCTACCCTGGAACATATAACCCATTGAGGCTGGATCATGACAATGGATATATTCCCAAACTTCTACATTTTATTTTAACACAATGCCTAAAAAGCAATCAAACTCCCTTCAAAATATTTATGTGTATAGCCATAAATTAGTCTCGCTTTGAACCCTAGGTACAAATGTTTCTTTTTGTAGTGGTTAGTGATTAATGCAAGGAGTCATAAAGGACTATGCATGTTCCCACTAAACAAGACACCTGTACCATGTTCTCCAAGGGTTGGGGAACATTGCCTGAAGAGGAGATAGAGAAAATGGGGAAAAGAGGAGCATGCTGTGAAATTGTGACTTACGACCAGAACAGAGCTAAGGTATCATGAACTCATAGGAGCTAGGGTTAGCTCCGCAAGCTGGAACATGTCAAGAGACCCCTGTCATGGATGAGGAAGAGGTTCATGAGGCTTCACCCACCCCGAGGAACCATTGGAAATTAATGGCTACTAAGACTGGGAATGAATTTCTTCAGTGGTGTAACGACAGAATCACGCTCCCTTCCATGCTTGCAGAAGCAACTCTAACTGAACCAAGTGGGTTTCATACAGTTCAGAAAGATATTAAAGCAAGAAGGCAGCTTGTTGGGAGAAAGGGGATTGGTGGGAAGAGGAGGGAAGAGAAAGGAAAATGGAAAATTTTTGAGATACATGTATGATTATCCTCAAAAAACAAGAGAAAGTTGCAGTTGTAAATTCTTCCTCTTCCCTTGTGAGATAAAAAATATTTCAACTTATTTTCAGCTTTACACGCCCAAAGGGACCTGACGCTTATAACTTTGAAATGTATTATCAAGAAAAATAGTTCCCCATCTTCCAGTTTGGGTGGATAGTATGCACATAACTCTAGAAAATGTCAAATGGTGAACACAAAGGGCTCCCCACCAGGATCCTGCAGTCCTTTCATCCTATCCACTCGCGTTTAAAAGCCTTCACCTCTTTTCCTCCAGTAGGAGTTGAGGTCAGTCTCTTGAACTTTGCTGCTGTAGATCTGAATAAAATATTTCCTGCTTATGTGACTCTGTCTGATATAGTTTATCTCTGATACCACAGAACAAATTCTTTCAGAAACGTATTGATGAATGATCAATTTTGCTAAACCCCTAGATTCCATTCTATACCACATTTCCCAATGATCTGTAATAACACCATCAGCCAAGGAAGATGTGCAGAAAAGGTCATGCTTCTATATTATTAGAAGAACATAAGAAATTATACTCTTAAAGGAAATAGAAATACCATGTGCTCTAGCAATAATTCATCCTGAGTATAATATAAAGAAATGGGTATGATCCGAGGGAAATCAGTTTGCTGGTATTTACAGTTTTGTGTTTAATACAACATTACAAGACATTGCAAAAGAAGGAGTTAACCTATGACCATCAGCACATGAATAGATGAAGCATTGTTTTGATTCATAAGATTTTTACTAAGAAACATTTTGAAGTCTAGTTTCTCAATCTCTCCTGATCTCTGTCTGTCTGTCTGTCTGTCTGTCTGCCTATCTATCTATCTATCTATCTATCTATCTATCTATCTATCTATCTATCTATCTATCTATCCTGACAATGTTATTTTGATAGAACTAACATTTAAAGGTTCAGTTCGCTCTCATTAACTGGGTGAAAACAATTAAATCATTACTATAATTAAAAACTTCAAACAGTTGAAGGTGCTTATGTAAATGAGCATAATTAATCAATTCCACTTTGCCGGTGGATAGTTAGCCAGTATTTTATTGTTTATACATATACAAGGAAAGCTACAATCATGAGAAAAATTAGTATGGACAAAAGGTTATTTAATCTGAATGTAAAGTTATGTTTCTACAGTGATCTCAAATTAACCTCTGTATTTCCATGTTCGTTCACTGTCTTTGTTCAAAAACCTACAGTAACTAATAAGCTTTAAAATGTAAAGCTTTTTAAATATGATTGTGTTTTTTGATATTGTACTCTCAATATTCTGCTGTGTCTTTTATGGATGATAAATATCTATAAACATTTTAAGTAAAGACAAAAAAAATCAGCATTTCTGAGGAACAAAAGCACCATATTCTTTTTATATAAAATATGTGTCTTTGTTTTTGTACTACTACTGTCAAAATATGCTAACTCAAAAAGTAAAAATCTTACAAAAGATAACTATTTACATTATTTATTATGCAGAATAAGTGGCCAGATCACTGTGGCAAAATGTTTTGGAACCACCCGATCTCCATTTCAAATATTTATAAATATTTACCTCTAATTTTCAGTGTCACCCTTGGCTCAAGCTCTGCACTACGTATCAGCCTTCTGCTTCTCTCAGACTTGAAGGGTATGCAGGAGCAGCACTGTTAGACACTTGCCTCAGCTCTTCTGGAAGATATCTTTCAAAAAACAAAGATAAAATTATAAATAGAAGTTATAATAAAAACTCATAGTTACATGAAATAGATCTACACAGGTGAACAAATACAGGCATATCTTTCTTTTTTGTTTTTTTTTTGGAGGGGGAGGTTGTTTTGTTTTGATTTTATTGATTTCTATTGAGCTCTACATTTTCCTCTGCTCCCCTCCCTTCCTTTCCCCTCCCCTTCAACCCTCTCCCAAGGCCCCCATGCTCCCAATTTACTCAGGAGATCTTGTCTTTTTCTACTTCCCATGTAGATTAGATCTATATATGTCTCTCTTAGGATCCTCCTTGTTGTCTAGGTTCTCTGGCATTGTGATTTGTGGGCTGGTTTTCTTTGCTTTATGTTTAAAACGTTGCAAGCTTTTGGTAAGCTAGCATTGTGGGTTTAGCTTACGCTAGGATGAGGTGAGAAACGTGTGTCATGTGGAGGAAATAGCAAATACAAATACACTGACGACATGGAGACGGAGAATGAGAGATGGGTCTCTTTTACCTCTCAGTTTTCTCATCTTAAAATAAAATCTAAGACTGACCCAGCTGTGAACCCTGTACACTTCAGCAATGACCGGCATGCCCAGATAATCCCATGATACAATGGTGGCACCAGTGTTGCTGAAGTAACTAACTGCCTTCTGATTGTTTTTAGAGCCAGTTCTACATGGAAAATCATGTGCCCAGCCTTGGAAATCAGACTGAGAACCAAGGTTTGAGAGCTTATAGGCCCAGGGGTGAACCTATTACTATTAATTTGCTCAATGGGCATAGTACCAAATTGATCAAATTTCATACCTCTGTGCAAGTAGATAAATGCATCTCTCACTGCCAAAGAAGTCCTTGTCAGAGGAGCTTCTTTGTGTGGGAAAATAAGGGTCAGTGGAATACTCGGTCACAAAGAGAAGAGTTTTACCTTCTTCCTCAGTCTCAGGGACGATCACAGAAGAAGAGATGGGAAGGCTGTAAGAGCCAGAGATCAGTGAGTATGAGAACAGGAGAAAAGTCACTCCTTGTAATATCTCCAGTTTTATAAACATTCTGGAATGCAATAGGAACTAACAATACCAACCAAAGACCTACACTATTTTGACTAGTTGGAGTTTACTACACACTATATTTTTCTTTTTTCATTCTCTTTTAATTTTTTTAATGATTTATTTAACTTTATTTTATGTGCATTGGTGTGAAGGTCTCAGATCTTGTGGAACTGCATTTTCAAACAGTTGTGAGCTGCCATGTGGGTGTTGGGAATTGAACCCAGGTCCTCTAGAAGAGCAATCAGTGCTCTTAATCGCTGAGCCATATCTCCAGCCCCCACTATATTTTTCTCTTTTCCTTTTCTTTTTGTTCCAATCCCCACCCTCCCCAGATCACTCATGAAATTTACTCTATTTCTCCTTCCGACGGAGATCCAAGCACCATATCTAGAACACTCCTTGTCATTTAGCCTCTCTGGGTCTGTGAATTGTATCATAATTATCTTTAGTGAGTATTTACCATATTTGCTTTCTTGCTGTGGGTTACCTCACTCAGGATGATTTTTTTCTAGTTACATACATTTGCCTGCAAAGTTCATGATGTCACAGCTGAGTAATACTCTACTGTCTAAATATACCACATTTTCTTTATTCGTTCTTTGGTTGGGGGACATCTAGATTGTTTCCAGTATCTGACTATTGTGAAAAAGCCACAATGAATATAGTCAAGCAAGTGTCTTTGTGGTAGGAAGAATTTAAATTGGCTTATTATGTACAATCCAAGTTTGCTACAAAGGGACACTTCAAAGCACCCACATGTTAGTGTCTTCATATCCTTCTTTGGATTCTGTCATACCTGTTTAGTCTGTAACCTAGAACAAAGTTCTTAAACACTACAATGAGAAATCCATATACAGAAGATAGTTCTAGAGAATGAAAGCATACGTGTACTTTATAAATGTTAAACAGCTAAGACTTGGCCTCATACCCTCTTTCTTTTATATATTATAATTTGGGTAATTGTGTACCATATAGGGAGAAGTTAGTTTTATTTTTTAATTTCTAAAGTTTTAAAATAATTATACATTATTGGCATTTATGCATATATAGATGGACATATATAATAATTCCATGACAAGACTCAGAAGTTATCAAGTGATCTATTAAATGTTCAATTAAAATCATTTGTTTAAGCCTCACAAGGAAATATTGAGGCAAGCACTATTATCAATGTTAATTTATTTACTTAATTTTGGCTTTCTTTTGTTTTGTGAGTTGTGCTATTGCTCTAAAGCACAGGCTAGCCTTGACCTCACTATGTAGCCCCAGCTGCCTTCAGACTCAGGGAGTACTGAGAGGCTAGTCCTAAGCCACCCTGTCTGGATAGTAACGGATCTGATAGGGAAGGAAACTTGAAGTAAGAATTCTAAGTAGATTTGCCAGAGAAAAAAATTCGAAATAGAAATACTAGCAAAACCTATGATAAGATTCTGACTCAGAGCAGCATGGCCTTGGAAATGTTTTAAGCATGTGACTACCAGCTGCTCTACCATAAAGGTCTTTTGTAGCCATAATTTATATAAAAAAATCTTTAGAGATGACCCTATTGTGTTAAATACAAATGGGACTGCATTTAATTTAAGGAACTAGGGGCTGATTTTCTGTGTGTTTGCACTTCTGTCTTCTGTCTTGCTGCATGTAGGCCGCTACACCACAATACCTTAGATTTGCTAGTGCATACAACCAAAATTGACTTCTCCGAGTTCCAAAACCCAGAAAGTCCAAGACTAAGGTGCTGCTAGTAGATTTGGTATTTGATGGGTTGGTTGCTGGCTTCCTGGTTTACAGAAAGCTGTTTTCTTAATTTAATCGTAGGTCAGAAGTATCATACAAGGGGTCCGGAGTCTCTTACAAAGGCTCCTGAGGCTTCATCCTCAAGCCCATTCACTTCCTGAAGGCACCATCTCTGATTATCTCCACATTAAAAACAAGTTAGTAACGCATGGATTTGTAAGGGAACATAAATATTTAGTCTATAATACTCCTCAACCAAATTGTTTTGATCCAAAAGAAAAATTTAGAAAAGAGAATAACAAGCCGGGCGGTGGTGGCGCACGCCTTTAATCCCAGCACTCGGGAGGCAGAGGCAAGCGGATCTCTGTGAGTTCGAGACCAGCCTGGTCTACAAGAGCTAGTTCCAGGACAGGCTCCAAAGCCAC